>VZTV01022130.1:5606-30851 GCA_013400875.1 Anhinga rufa | reverse complement strand
CCCCGAGGTCTTTCATCTGCAGAGCTGTAGCCTGGCCAGTTGACCCTAACCTATGTTGGTCCAGGGGGTGGTAGCATTTTCTGCTTTCTGAGATCTCAGGGCTTCCTGCTGCTGAACTCAGAGAGTAATGAGAAGCTGTCCCAACTCACAGAGCATCACAAGAAACTATACTTCCCTTGACCTCACTCACCTGTGGGGCAGGTACCTTGCTCACAGGCCCTTCATCAAACATCGGTGGAGGAGGAGGAGGAGGAGAAGGAAAAACTTCTTCTGGGGCTGGTGGAAAAGGCTCTTCAAAGGGTGGTGGGGGTGGGGGAAAAGCACAGTTTGAGGAGAAACTTGCCTCCTCTCCAGGTGGGGGAGGAGGTGGCAGTGGCAGCTCTGTGGGGAAGAATGAGAATAAAAGCAAGTTAGGATCATTTCTTACCCTTAGCCAGTACAAACCCCAAGATGGGTCTTGAAGGTATTATAGCAAGTAATTCCCCAGTGCCCGGGGGACCCCAGCACCCATCAAGGGCAACCGAACTCCACAGGCTGTCCAAAGCTTTTTGCCATCATATAAACTTTCCTCAGTAGCTACTGTAATTAGTCACTGGGAATAGTTATTGTATAATTGGAAACATGTCTTACTACGCCCTTTCCCACTCTTTCTCTCATTCTTTGGTCCTTAGCGTATCTTCTCTCGCCAGTAACTAGCTCAGATTGCTGAATACAGAGCGGCATTAGAAGGAATGCCAGCAGACAACCCAGGACCCTGAAGAGCCTGCATTATTACAGGAAAATAAGCCGGCACCTCACAGCTGGCTAGCAAGCACTACAGTAAACAAGTGGGGTGGAACAAAAAAGCAAGTCAGACCAACTACCCCTTATGCATATGAAGAATCTCTGAAACTGCTTTATTTTTCCAGGAAACAAAAACAGCTTTCCTTTTTGAGGCTAAAATGTCCCCATATCCAATACAGATTAGGACATGAGAAATTTTCCAGAACCCTTTTAAGCAGGCTGAAAAGCACCAGAGTGCTTCAATCTTCTAGAAGAAAATCCCATTGCTTCCACCAATTCTTATTTGCCAAAGATGTGGGACAGACAAAAAGAGACATTTTCTACTACAATGCAGTCAAATAAATGCGAATCCGCTTCCCTTCACCATGTATGGGAGATGCTGTCCTCTTATCATCCAAGCAGCAAAGAACACTGAAGACAAGGAGACGTAACTTCCACATCCCTTCTTCTGGACACCCACCTGTCTTCCTAGCTAGCCCCACCCAGAAAGACCATGTTTTTCACTCCTGCTGCTCCATGGGCAACTTAACAGCAGTAATTGAATTGTCTTATCTTTAAATCCAGCTGTTGTTGACAGACATTATAAGGACTTCTCATCTGTAACCTAAGCGAGATGATACTCCCCTTTCAGAAAATGAAAGGTGAAATCTTATTAGCCAGTGAAATGCATAAACTGCACTGGTATGCTGCACCTCTTTCAAGACTTTTTGTGCCACAGAAATTCTGCTTGGTGGGGGAGAAAGTAATATTAGACTAGTATTTTTTTCTTTGAAACTACAGTTTGGGATCAAGTTTGTATACGCTTGCTTTTTGATTTACTGAAATGGTAAAGAATATTGCAGAAACAAAGCCCTGATCTGCTGTCACATTGTTTCAGATGCACTAAAAGCCTGTTTTATGAATTATTCACACAAACAAAAAAGCTCCCCACAAGGTTACTATACCAGATTTATAGTGTAATCAATACTAAATATAACATTCCTACAACAATACTAACTTATCCATCCTGTCATTTAAGACAAAGAGACCAATTGCTATGGCTTTATGTTACACTACGATTTGTTTGGGGACTGTACAGGAAAGGGAGAGAAGGATTGAAGAGATGCATCAGAGAGGATCAAATCAGATGCATTTCTCTCATGACTGAGTTTTGGTTGTTCATGTGTACTTCAGATGTCTTACTGGCAGCCCTCACCCAATGGTGACACAGTATCTTAAGCCTAATGGTTCTTTTGCTAATCTTTCTGTCAAATTATTTCCTCCATAATAAGCTTTATAACGGAGGGAGAAGTGGAGCAAACAACACCCAATCTTCCACTCGCACTGTGTATTGAAAAAATATTTTTCAACATTCATCTGCCTATTTTTGTACTTCAGGTAATGCATTTGTGTCGGTCTGAGACCTTCTGACAGACACATCCCTAATCCACACAACTATAGCAGAAAATCATAAAACCTAAAATAGGACCTTGGAGTACAGACACAAGATTTCAGCCAACAATGTATTAGAAAAAGGTCACCAGAGTTAGCTGGTACAATTCTAGCAGACAGAAGCACCAACATGCTGAGGGCCTTGTGACTCAAGAAATGGAAAAAATGTCTTAATAATTTGTTTCTGAGCAGGACCAGCCTTTCTACCATCAGGTCAGCTGCCCACTAATTTAGCATGCTAACCTAGAAAACAGTGTTGCACAGCCTATGCTAGACAGTGAAACAGGAGAAATTTAGAACAGCAGTTAGCATTATCTGAACACATGTCCCGACTGAGGTGCACCCTTATTGAGTCTTGGGGTAATACGCAGCAACAAGCATTAGCAAGAGGTCCCTAGGGAAACTTCCAGCAGCCCTGTGCTGATCAATTCCAACTAGGGAGCTACACAACCAGGAACCTTCTGCTTCTTAGAGGACACAAAACCAACCAACCAACAACAACAAAAAAGAAACCAAACCGAACAAAAAAAAAACACCCCATCACCACAGGAAATAAAAAAAATAAGAAAAGAAAAGAAAGAAAAAAAAAAAACCCACACTAAAGCAAGAAGTCACTCTAAACAGGAAAACACACCCAACCCAAACCACTAGGAAAAAGTATAAAACTAAGTCTCACTTCCATTTTTTCATGCAATTTTCTTCCTCCCCATCTCCAGCAGCAAAGATGGCAATTGTGGAGTCCACAAGAAGGACCTCCACAGTCAGAAACAATCAACCTGAGCTGAGATGAATTAACAAGATGGAGAATAGCACGATTCATCACCATCAGGGTCAACTTCCCTGCAACCTACTTGCTCTCAGACATGCTGGCCAGAAACCTACTACAGTTACACAATTATGCACTCAGGGAATACTATGAAAAACCCATTGCATTCCTCCAGCATCAGTGCCATGCAGGATTGCCTTCCTGTCTCCTTTCCTAATGGAGATACTACATATTTTGAGATCCCTTTACAATTGTTTTATTTCATTCTGGAACCTGCTAGCCTCTACAGCAAAAGTATCCTTCACTTATAGCAGTTATGGCCCTGTTCTCATGTGAGCCCCAGTTACAGATCTCACACCCTGAGAATTTAGAAATGCATGTTCACATCTGACACGCCAGCCCTCACCTACCTTCTGCCAACAGGGACACAGATGCTGATGGAATCTCCCCCACTTTCCCCATCTGAGCACGCTGGGCGCTGGCTCCAGGAGGCGGGGGCAGTGACGACTCTGACACACCCCCAGCCTTGAAGGGGTTCACCTTGGGTTTAGGGGCGACCACAGGTGCAAACTTCTTCTGCGGGTTGTAGAAGGAAGGGGTAGAAATGTTGATACTGACTGTGGATGTCATGCGGGTCCCTGGGGCACCTGGGGAGGCCATCTTCTCAGCACCTGGCAGGAAAGAAGAGGAAGGAAACCTATATGAAGTCAGCCTTGGGCCAGAGTGGGAATTAATAATTGAGAGAAACATATGAAACAGAGGGATACAGGAATTTAAGTCTGGCCAGAGGCTGAGGTGCCTGAGTAGAGCACAGAGCACTTCCAGGATCAGCACAGGAAAAAGGAGGAACAGAAACTACAGACAGCTCAAATATGCGCGTTTCACCATCTCAGCTCAGCATGGCATTAACCGCCATGGGGTTCTTGCCACAGAGAAAACCAAGCTCTCTGCTGCACGAAAGCCCTGCATGGATGCACGCTGGAGAGGACACCGGAATAAGCATTATCCACTGAGCACACCCAGCCCCACACACCCTACGGAGGATGCCCCCCCATACATGCTTTCCCAGAACTGGAATTAGCATTTCCTCCCCCCCACTTACCCGATAACACTAGCCAGTTCCTCTTGACCTCAGTCTATGGCAGCCCCTCACACCCCCAACCCTGGCAGACCCTGTGCATCTCCCATCCTTTACCTCCAGACCCCTGCATCCTGGAGGGGCGCCGGCAGCTACGGCAAAGGGGTGGGTGCGGAGCTCCCTGGTGTCATATCCCCAAGCAGAGCCCCGTGCTCTCCGGATCTCGCCTCCGCTTTCTCTCCTTCCTGTCCCTGGCGAGGGTGACAGCGGCCCCCTCTGCCACTGCGGGCTGCCAGGGGTGCAGCCAGCACAGCTGCAGCCCAGCCGGGGCTCCTGTCCTCCAGGCCGTGCAGCCACGGCCCTGCTCTGCGCAAGGACAGCCTGTGGGGTGGGAGCGGGGCAAGCACCCCGCTTGCAGCATGTGGGCATACGAACCCTCTCTCTCCCCTCACTCCTTTCCACCACCAGGCTCGAACAGCCCGAGGACAGCCCTGCCAAGTCGGTCGTTTCAGGAACCGCAGGTAACATGACGAGAGACACATTTCTAGGATTCCCTCAGTCCTGCAATCCAGGCCAGAAATCTCATCCGTGCTAGAAACCTCCATGAAGCCAGATGCTTTGTTGCAAAGCCTGGCATGCCTATAGCCCTCCTAACACCCCAGCACAATAGCGCTTCCGCCAGCACAGGGGCTCTGTGCCAGCATTTCAAGTTGGCATGTTCAAATTGGTGCCCCTCCACACTGCCGGCCTCTCTCCCATGGACAATAACAGCTGCTGGGACAGACAGCCCTGGTGCCACAAACATCCGCCCACCACCCACCACCCATTCACCGTGACTGCTGATAAGGCCTGCTCGCCCCTCTCCAAGTGCTCCCACGATAGAGTAAGCTGCAACAGCTTCTCTAGGTCACAAGCGTGTGACAACGTAGACAAATGTAAAGTCCATGCTGCTGCACTTTTTGTTCCCTTGGTGCAGGGCTGATGAATTGCATGCGCTTTGACAAACTCTTATGGGCTTTTCAAAAGGAAGAAGAGGCTGCAGTGGTAAGCAGCAGCCAAAAAATCCGTGCTGAGCATCTCCCACGTGATCCAGCATACGAAAGGGCCAAGGCAGAAGAGTAATTCTCAAGGTCTGTCCTCAATCCCTCAGACTTCTAGGGGTCAACAGACTTGCAAGTCAGAAGGGACTGATGAACCACCTCCAGTCTGCAGCTTCCCACTGAGCTACAGAAGCTATTAAAAAGACCTCCAGCCTTTCTCTAGAGAATTCTGCCTTGTGCTCCACTGTTTCACTAGGGTGTAATGAACCACTTGGTAGTAGCTCTACCAGAATTGACAGCATTATGAGCAGATCACCACAGTGACAACCTCACTTGTGATCATGGTCATTACCAGGGTTACTCAACACAGAGACAGTCTTAGGACATCGGCTGCTTCACAAAGAAGTGCTGGCTTTGCTACCAGCAGCTGCTATCTCCCTTAACCCAAAGCAGCCCATTTCCCAAGTATGCTATGTCGTACTTCAGGCCCTTCCTGCTCAGAGCCGTCTCCAACCAGCAGCTGCCCCTGCTCATCCTCACTTCTGTATATCGGTCCACCCCCACACAGACCTAACAGGCTGAGAAAGGCTGGCCTTGTAGAGTGTGTCGTGTCTGTCGTCCCGTCCCCCCCACGCCCCCCAAGTCCTGCAGCATTGCCAATACCATCTCAGCCTTACCAGAAACACACAGCTTACAGCGAGTCCTGTGGTGCTGTTTGTAAAAGCTATTGGAGAGGGAGCGTCACACCACCAGACCTAATCTCAAATCCTTCTCGTCCTCACATTTTTCCTGAGGGGAGAGATTTTTCTGCCTGCTGTAACAGCATGTAAGATGACTCAAGTGGAGCTATGGAGAAAGATGTCCCCAAAGGACACAGTCAGGATACTTGGTTGCCTCATACACTATTTCTCTCTAACAGAGAGCAAGAAGTAGGACAGAACCAAGCAACACCTCCCTCAGCAGCAGGGTCACCTCCCAGAAGGTCCCATGGTGGGTCTGCCGCCTCTTATGCGCCCAGACAGCTTTCAGTTCTTTGACCCCAAGACATTCCTTTCAGAAACTCAGCTCCTTTCCTGGGGTAGCAAAAGGAGGAGGAACCTGAGGAAGCAGAGAGCCAAGTATATTTCACCTCTGCTGGTAGAAAGCAGTTTGGCTCCAGCTTCGCAGGGATGAGCCCAGCTAGCCCAGCACTGTGGTCTGACGCGCCGCATCTGCACTTCCCCCCATTTGCCAACATCCCCCAACCAAGAGGGGTCAGAAGGAGAACTACAGCAAAAAAAACAGAGTGTGAAGCGAACAGATTAAACAGAACTAGGAGTTATGCTTATTTTCACCCTCACGTACAGACTAATTCCAGAAGGTTCTCCCAGCCTGGCCCGAAGTTACGAAGCTTCGAAGAGGGCGAAGTCCTGCCAGCTATGCAGGCTGCGAGCTTATGCAGGCTTAGAGCAGCCGGGCTGGGGGAGGGGGGTATTCAGAGCTACACACTTCTCCCACAGAGGCCGGGNGAGGTGGGGTGGGGGGTGGGGGGGGTTGAGAAACTCCAAAAAAAGCTATGCAAACATATGTAAAACGTTAGGAAGTTCTACGACTTCGCAAGACTTGCGTCTTCGCTTTCTCAGGGCGCTCCCAAAGAGACAGAAACTCATAAATCAAACAATTTCACACACAAAGAGCCCCAGATCCCCCTCTCTCTCAAGCACATCTGGAAAAAGGCTCCGTAGGTGCCTCACTCATCCGTAGGCACACAAAAGAGAGCTTGTCCAGAGTAAAAGCAGGCAACGCCCCCTCCCTCTCTCCCCCGCCGCCGGGGCTACGCAGCGGCGTTCAGCCGCCTCCATCCCAGCGGGAGGGAAGAAAATTCACCAGATTCACGCACACGCGAAACCCTCTTCTGCCGCAGGGCAAAGAAAACCCCGCAGGAGCCACGGCCGTAAGTCAACCCGAGAGGCACTGGGACTTCGTGCGAGGCGGGCAAGCCTCCCGGCGGGGGCGGCAAGAGGCCCGGGCCCCGCGGCGCGGGCGCTCCCCCTGCTCCCTCAGCGCCAGCCCCGGGGCTGCGGGCGGAAAGCGCTGTCGCTAAGCCAAAAAGGAGACTCACCTCTGGCGACAGGGCTCGGGAGAGCGGGGGAAATGCCGCCCCCGGGGCTGGCGATCGCGGGGCTGGGGCCGCTCTGCCCCCGCACGGCCGGCGGCCCCGGCCTGCCCGCCCGCCCGCGAAGGCAGCAGCAATGAAAGGTGGGGGAGCTGCTGAGCCCAAACGATTCCTACCAACTCGCGAAAAAAGCCTCGCCCAGGCAAAGTTGTTTGACCATAAAAGGAGAGAGGCTGCGCGAACAGCTGAGCTCACTCGCTGGGGAATGTAGCAATGAGGTAAGGGGGGAAGGCGGGCCGGCCGGGCTGTGCCGTGCCGTGCCGTGCCGTGGCGGCGGCGGCGGCGGCGGCGGCGGCTGGGCCCTGGGCCAGCATTTTATGCGCGCCCCCCGCCGGCTTTGCGGGTGGGGGTCGGGTCGTTTCTCTACCTGCCGGCGGTCGTGAAGCAGAAACGCTTGCTGGGGATGCCCCCCCCTCGCCCAGCCCGGCCCCCTCGGGCGCTCGCTGCCACAGAGCCCGACTCCTGCCGCCGCCCCCAGCCCGTGGCTGCCCTCCCCGCCGCTGAGCTGGGCCTCAGGGAGACCCTCAGCGGCTCTGGTGAGTCAGGGGCGCTGCCGGCCTCATCCTCGCAGGGACCGGCGCCTGACTCATGCTCCCCAGCCTCCTGGAGCCGCATGGCTCCGCCGTGCAGAGAAGCAAGTGATTCTCCTTGTACTGGCTGCGAGGCAAGCACCAAACTGTTTTATAGCAAACACTAGTCCCTTTAGCCACTGGAATTGCTTTGCTGGATTGCACACGGGTTTTATTTTTACACCAGTGCAGGCTGGGGCTTCACACCAGGCCCAGCACAACAGAGCATGTAATTTTCAACCCCAGTCTTTTCTTATCCTCCTTGCTTCTAAGCCTCTCGGGGGAAAGGGATACCAATACAGGCAGAATTCCTGTGCTTTGTGCAATTATTGTACTTTGGAATTTGGCCTTAATAGTTGGGTTAATATCCCTACTGTTGCAAATTCCCTGGAGAATTACTGTATTTGGTAATGCTCAGGAAATCCGGGGCTCGCCTGCTCCTAAGACTTACCTATCAACATAGGTACCTTTCGGTACTGGTAACTTACAGGGGGTGAGTAAGCCACAAACACCACCAGTTAGACTTCCAGCGTGCACCGTTACAAAATGTTCACATTAGAGCTAGCAAAGAGGTTCACCAAGGTTAAGAAATCCAGTGTAAACAAATTTTTAAATTTTACAAGCAAGGTTTGTACAGAGAGGCAGCATCTTTTATTTAACCAGCTTGGAAAAACTGGGCCCTCTGTGAGGTTTTTAATTTTTACATGCCATGTGAAAATGTCACCCGTAGCAATGTGTAGCACTGATTACGCGCGGGGCGCGCATAAATTTCACTACTTACATAGCTGCAGCTGTTGAACTGTTATCGATAGCTGTGAATTGCTTAGGGATATATAGCTCTTCTATGGGTGCTAAATAATCCCAAAGTTACTGCTGCTTCTGTAGCCATAGCATCAGCCCCGTTACCTCCCATGACTAATGTACAAAGTAATTATATAGGATGAGGAAGGTATCTCTGTGCTGGGTCTTCTAACACTGTCACTTTTCTAGTGCAGACACTCTTCTTCCCTCTTGTTCAGGTAGAGATGTTGGTGCAGAGCTAAAAAGATTTCCCTGTGGGATCACTAACCAAATTCTGGAATATCACAGCACACCTTACACAGTCAGCCTGACCCCAGAGTACTCTGCCACTGTCGCCTGGGCTAGCCCTGATTCCAGAGAAAACAAAGAATGTCTCAGACTGAGATTAAAAAAGTGCTGAGAGAATATGAAAAAAATCTGCTCTCTCATACTTTCTGGTCACATCCCCATAAATTCAGATGCTTGCATGTTTGTCTCACCAATGTGGTGATGTTAAAAGTTCATGAAGGCAGATCAAACCAAGTGGGAACAAGAAAAGCAGACCCTCTCAGGCATTTTGGATTAACTCCTCGCTTGAGGAGACAAATACGAAACAGAAAAGCGTTTAGCAGGTTGGGCCTGCTAGAATTCTCAAATTGGAATACATCAGAATACACAGGGGGAAACTTTAATCTGATTTCATACTTACCATATAGCGGATTTAGAGTGTTTGCTTTTGTAATGGGAGATGAACTAACTTATCTCTGTTAGTTCCAGAAAGACAGTAAGAATCTCCTTAGGCTAGCAACCTTCTTTCATGCAATTCTTTGCTTGGAAGAGTAGACATTTTTCTGCTGCAAACTGAAATTAATGCCTTGAGATGTGCACAGTTGTAGTCAACCTCAGTAGCTGAAGCAAAATATTAGTCCTGAATAGGTGTTTAGCTATCTGTGTACAGAGATGGATCAGCAGATATACTCAGCATGTTGTGCCAGATGACACGTTTGACTTTGCCATTTCTGGAATTAGCAGCAGTCCTCTGCATAAATCACTTCGGCTCTCCCATGCCATGAAAAAATGCGGTATCTTGGAGTATATTGTGGTGGTGTGAATGCTATTCTGCACATGGGTGAAATGACAGCTGACTACAAAGCAGATGCTGGAGGGATTTGGAAAATGCAGTTCTAGCTGGGTGCTTCTTTGAGATGAGTGTCAGGAAGCAAGCCTGGCTGTCAAATCAAAGCTTAGAAATTCTTAGCGTTCAAGAAGCCCACCTCAGAGCCACTTAAGTTTTCATGGAGACAGATACAAAGATTCTTCACTGGTAATTCAGCGATGTAATACAATGAGTAAACAAGGAATAATGTGATACAGAAGTGATGTGGCAAATTCATGTACTGCACTGTGATGAGGTGTATGCTAGCAGTGGTTAGGTGACTACAAAATGAAAATAAAAATAGATGTAAGAGAAAAAAGAATAAGTCCTTGAGTGCAAAAGGAAGGATTATTTGCCAGGACACTAACAGGGCATTAAACTTGTCAGGCAGAAAATCCTACCTAGATTCCAGAGGGTTCAGGTAGCTGCAGATGGGAATCTTTGTATTAACAGTAGGTTTAAGGTCAGAGGAAAGCAATCTGGATGCTGGACAGGATGATTCAGTTGTGTTAATATTGTAAAACATCTGCATCTCTGTAATTTCCATCCATATCAACAGATCAGTTAGTGCCATTTTATCTCAGCGTTAGTTAATAATTAGTGATACAGCATAGGAGTCCATGTTTTTCCTAACCAATGAAAAGTTCTGACTCATACCTTTGTTGCATCTCTGTTACTTCTTTAATCATATAACCTCTGTTTAGTCTAACAACATTTTATTGATTAATGTTAAGGTACTACTCATAAGCTTATACAGTGCTGTATTAAATGCTGTGTCTGGGCCTACTGGAAGAGTTGGGAGTATATAATGGGTGCACTTTGGTCCCCTGGCCAAGAGGTACAGATTAGGTTAGGCCAATACTGTCCAGGGTAGGGCCACCTGCAGCAAATTGTAGGCATCTGTACAGACTAACGAATGTAATGCACCCTGCAAGGGCTCTCCTAAGAGCTGTTGCGCTCCCATAGCACAGTCTTCTCCTGATGTGTGTCTCCCTCCCTCATGCAGGGTGTTCTCCATGCCACAACTGGTGTAGGTTGACACCTGCCATGGCTGCTGCTCCCACTCTTTGTGGAGGCCATGATGTATGCAGAGATGTCTTTCTCCTGACCAAAAGGCAGTTTCAAGTTGGAATGCCTCAGTCCCATTGCAGGATGCGTGTTGACAGCTGGTTGCCAAACACAGAGAGCTGCACTGGGAACAGCAGAGCCTCCAGTCCTTATGAGCTTAGTCATCCTCCTGCATCTGTGAAACTGGCATGCAGTCAAAAATGCTGTTTGCAAAGGTCATGAATTCTCCTGGAGAAGTCCCTGAACAACCAACTACCCAGGACAGGTAACTAATGTCTCTCTGCTGTTTGCCTTCAAAACTGAGCCTGTGGTGCAAAGCACACTTCAGTAGTGTCCGTCCCCAGAAGGGGAGCTATTTAGCAGCTACGGGGAACCTCAGCAGTCTCTGAAAAGTGTCATTGCAGGCCTTCAAATCCCATTATGAATGTATTCCACAATACACATGCATAGGTACATACTTAAGAAGGCCATTCTAGCCATACACATACAATTAGATTACCCTGACTAAAACACTATAATGGGCCATAAACTGTAAACAAAAAAAAACCCCAAATCTTGCTGTGCCAGGAAACGCTTTTTAGTGAGGCAATTCAGCCACATAAAAATACGAGGGAGCAAAGTATCTCTGTGGTATGACCATAGTCATGACAGTGCGTCACAGGCCATCAGAGTGGCCGGGCAGCCAGGGGAGCAGGGGCTTGGGGTGATACCTGTCCAGTGAAGAAGTTCCATTTCTAGCAGGGTTGGCAGGCCTTTCCTACACAAAGCCATGGCAGGGGCTCCTGGGCAGGAGATGCAGCTCCCAGATAAGTTACCAGCCTCACTGCTGTTTCCTTGTCTTCTGCCACCAAGATTCCCTGCTGAGCTGCTGCCTCTGTCGGCTTCTCAGCAGCATGGCTGGCCTACAGCTCCATGGATCTTGGGGCTTGCTCACCGGCAGGCTTCCTCCCCCTCACGCTGCTCTCCTCACACCTCCTGCTCACTGCTGCTGGGCTCTGCACCTGAGGGATGAGGGAAGCAAGCAGGCTGTCCCAGTGGATATCTCTTCCCCCAGGTGGAGGATGAGCTGTTCTGCAACTCTGGAAAACTGTGAACAGTTAGTTGAGCCTGGCAAAGGCAGTGGGATGCAGCTGAAGCATGGACGGGTGGCTGGGGCATGCCCATGTATGTAGCTGAGTATGGATGGCCTTCAGACTCCATTCTGCTTGGAAAGCAGCCATTTCCACATTCCAAGGTACCCTTGCCATTTCCTCAATCGTATGCCCCACCCCTTGCCACCAGCAAGACAAGCAGTTATGTATTTGTTCTGTGCAAATATTGCTTGTCAGAACTGACTGTCAAAGAAACAGATCTGTCAGCCTGCTAATTAGAGCTCCTGTGTGGTGCAAGCCTCTTTCCACCCCTGAGTATCACGCTTTTGTGGTAGAAGTCTCCTTTCTTTGTTATGTAGTCTTATAAGCATGGCACAAACAAGCCATGCTCCTTCCTGTACATGAGCGTAATCAAATAGATGTATGTACTTAACAGAGCTGGGTGCATATACCTTGTTGCATCCTGGGGGATTTTGGCAAAAAGTTCCAGGAATAATTTGAGTGTGTCTGTGTGTCAGGGGGAGGGTATTGTGTCCTTGGAAAATGGTTCTTCCTTCCATATCCTCCCTGTGACAAAGCTAAGAGGCAAAAGCAGGCTCTCAGCAGCTTTGGTTTCATATGACGTAGGAGGAGGCTCATTATAATAGGAGAAGTTCTGTGGTGGCTTCCCAGAGAAGTATCTAGTGCAGCTGCTCGGTACTAGAGGGACAGAGATGCTGAGCTACACTCCCAGTAACATTAACCTGGGACCAGATCCTGGTCACTCCAGTCCTCATGTGGCCTCTTTCTACTCCAGTGCTATTTTCTTGCATAAGAAGTGAGATAACCAAATAAACAGGGACAGGCTCTGGAGACTGCCAATTCTCTGTTTTGTGGTGTGCCTACAAAGATGTGCCATGCATATGCCAGGGCATGTTGGGCTTGCGAGTACATTAGGAATACATAATAAGACTGTTCTGGTCAGGAAGAATGAAGCCTGCTGCAGTCCACCCCTGCATTATCTATAGGGTGTGGATCCTGAAACAAACTGCCCTCTCTTCTGAGCCTCACAAAACCAAATAATTGGTTAACTCCAGACTGGAGTTCTAGCAAAACCTAGTATGTACACACTGTAGATGATCAAGGAACCAAGGCCTGAGAGCAAAGCAACAAATAAACCAAGTAGGCATATGGTCCAACAGTCTGCTTGCAAAAATATTAGGCCAAATGTTATCTACAAGCTGCACAGAAAAACACAGTGTGAGTACAGCTTTAAGAGGTATAGCCCCTCAAGCCCTTGCTTTCTAAAAGCAAGGGTTGTGGAGCTACATGAAGTTTTCTGCAGTTCCCAGGTTTAGTACATGTAGCTACTAGTATGTTTGCTAGTTAACTTACTGCCAGTATGAATAAGAGGATGACTACAGACCAGACAAAAATCTTTGACTGTTTCATGGGGTTGTCAGGATAATTAGCAGGGCCTTGAAGCAGAGCCACTGTCCTTTCAGTGGCAGCTAGGGGGCTGTGACAAGTGACAACTTATGGGAGAGAGCTGGTTTTCAAGCTATGATTTTCAGTAGGTTGAAAATGTAAAGGTGTGAGAGGCCTTAGTGAAGATTTGTGCTAAGTTCATTCTCTATCTAGCAAAGTTATCAAGCACTGTGTAAAAGCCACTGACTGTGGAGAATAGGGTAGTAGCAGTTACAGGCCACCACTGCCAGAGCTTTGTAGCTAGTGTGATACTGAGAGATAGGTAGCCGCAGCTATTGTTCAAAATGTAGGAGAAGTCCTCAAAAACTGTTCCATCTTGTATTACCAAATCATTGACAACTTGCACATTGGGTTCTTCAGAGGTATGGCTACGATGACAGAGGCAGAGCCTAATTTCTGGGTCAGTTGATTACCACAACTTCATGCCAATGCAAAGGGCTTTTCCTGTATTAACTGTGAACAATCCCTGCCTGTCAGTAGTAGATGCTTGGGCAAGGGCTCAAGACATTGCATTAAAGAACTCAGCTGTGGATGTACATTTCTGGAGATGCACTTCCTTCAACCAAGGCATTCTCCAGTTGCCTTGATGAAGGCCAATGACTTGGCAAACCTCCTGACCCTTTGCTCCCATGGCTCATGAAAAAAGTTACTTGGAACCTTTACCCTTACCCAAAACACTTCAGTTTTCATGTAAACAACTTTAGGTATGCATTTGGCCAGTTGAAATCTCAGTGAAGATCATCTGTGTTCAGGCTTCATATGGAAATACACTTATTCCCTGGGATTCCCGAGTCCCAAGTGATGTCCATGACAGTGCTGGCTAAAAGTTGGGAGCAGCAGGTAGTGAAACATTGCTGGCTTAGTTCCAGGCGAGTCTCATTGGGTTGCTAATGAAAATAGGTTGGGTCAGGTTATGAGAAAGCCCTATGAAACCATTTTCTGCAGAGTGACTGATGGTTACAGAGATAGTATTAGACTTGCTGCTGCCAAAATAATTAAATGGTATATTTACAAAGCTATTTCTCTAGCTCAGTGTTGCCTTTCCTGGGCCTCCCACCAACAGCTTTCTTCCCAGCACCTTGGTACACAGCGTTCAATGTCGTGAAAAGAATTGCTGGGTCCTACCAGCAATAATCCTTTTGCTTCCTGTTTGTTTGGCCTTTATGGCCATGGTCTCCAAAACTGTGTCATTCCAAGGTGCTCATCAAGCCTCTATCTTAAGAATATAAACCAAAAATGAGATCTGATAAAAAAGGATATGTTTGTATTGCAAACATGTTTTTGAAGTAAAACAGAAAAGATTGTGGATTTGTAGAAGGGTGTGGTAAATTTGAAACAGTGCAAGAGCCACATATTACATCCAAACAATATACAGGCAGGCAGTGCATGATGACATAACCACAGCATCCTCAGATGGAATACCCTGAAAGGGAAGGAGCCTTCTTAGTCAGTTCCAGACGTCCACTTGCTTTGGGATGCACCAGACAGCCTGCATTTCTCCAATGCAGTGATATGGGTCCAATTTTCTCCTGATCCAAGAAAGAGGAAATCTGCATAGAGGTCCCAATTTGAATGTACACATGGGATACTGCCTGCATCCATTCCCTCCTAAGTTTCAAAAGGAGGCATTCCACAGGGGCTAGACTACACGCTGCAAATGAGTCTTCTTGAGGAATGGGACAGAGAAGGATAGAGGGTACAGGTCAGTACTGAGAGGAATGCTTTGAAGAATATAGATGAAGGTCTGGTCTGGTTGATGCTGTTCATTGCCTCTTAACTCCTCAAGACTTGATATCACTGCAGACAGGTATCAACCCTTGGGTGCCAAAAGCCTAAATTCAATTTAATGACCTTAGTTTGCGATTAAGATTAGAGGAACACTAAACTGTAGACTCTTTTTGACTCTTCCATGTTCCATATTCTCAGGCTCCTGGCTTGGTTTTGAGGCTGGAATGACTCCCTTATTAGGCTCAGAATTCATTTTGTCTTTCAGCTTACCCTGATGAGGACCCTACAGTATGCTGATTCCGATCTGCTTTGCTTCCTTACCAGATTATACCAGAGTCCTAGAGTCTCCATTCGTGTTTGCTCTCGACTCAAAAATTGTTGTTCTCTGAATCCCTGCACCTCCAAGCAAGGAATGGAATTTCAAGTTACGGTTGGTGCCCTGTGCCTGAAAAATTCCACTCTCTTAAACACAGCAATTATTTATCTGATTTGAGGGGCCATGAGACAAGAACTCATCTACAATTGTTCCGACTCTTTTTTCCAGCTGACAGTAAACTGAGGAATGTAAATATGAAAGTATGACAAACGTTCTCCTACCTACTACAGATTAAAACCAACCTTGTGGATATAGAAAGGAAGAGCAACCTTCTGTGAAAACAGAGAAAAGCTAAGACCCCCAAAATGCAGAAGACATGCTCTTGCATTAACTGCACCTTACGTTTCAGGGCTTTACTATGCAAGAATGGGCCTAACTACACACAAGAGTGAGAAGTGGGAAACTTTTTGAAACATTGTGATGGCTGATCATAGTATTATACGGTGGAAAAAAAAACCCCATATATTGAATCAATGTATGTCTTGATTCCATTTAAAATTGATTTTCTGTCAAAAACATGGACAGAACAGGGTTGGCTGAACATTAAGGATGCTGGGTAAGGACAAGCCACTGCCCATCAGGTTGGACAGGGCTTTGAGCAACCTGATCTAGTGAAAGACGTCCCTGCCCATGGCAGGGGGGTGTTGGACTGGGTGAGCTTTAAAGGTCCCTTCCAACCCAAACAAATCTATTAAAAAGTACTTGCAAGCATTAAGAACACTAATGATTCATGGCAGGGGTACCCAACTGCAGTTACTGGCCAGTCATAAACTCAGCCAGGCCTAAGAAAAAACACCAGTCATCTGCCAGCACGAGGGCCCAACGGTGTTAAGGCCTTACTCAGCACTGGCCAGCAGGCATTCTCGCCCAGTGGTTGCTTTGTTCCAAGGCAGTAGCACTCCTTCATGCATGTGGGAAGTGACAGGATTACCAGTTGCTGGACATAATGCTGCCTAGACTAGTGGCTATTGTCTTTCCTGTACATGGACTTGAGGGCCTTTGCCTTAGCCCAGTACTGATACGTGTGCCTCCGTATATTGGGTGGTGCAACTGTAAACATTCCAGGAGTTTCTAGTGGCCGTCACTTGAATTGTTCTGTATGCATTGGTGCCACAAAATCCTGGAAGTCAGGGGATTTCTTTCAAGGATCAGCTATGATCACATCAGGTTTGAGGCCAGGATGCTCTCCTTTCCTGGCCTGCTTCTGGTAGGGAATGCCTCCTGGCCAGAAGCACCTGAGGGTATCATCAGGATGTCAAGGGTTGCAAGACAATAAGAAAAGGTAGCGAGGCAGCCTCTTCTGAGATCCTGTTCCTCAAATTTCAGTGGAGAACACAGAAAGAAGACAGGCCCAAATGTGCTTATTAAGGAGGTTGTCAGCAGGTGAAAACATTTGACCTCAGAAGACTTGTAAACACAGATGGGAATGGAAATGTCACCTCCAAATAAGCAGAGGCAAGCATTCTGGATCCCACCATATTCCTTATGGAGTGCAGCATAGTAGAGCAGGTAGATTTATTCAGATCCTCCAGAAAAAGCAGCAGCCCTGACTTGATTCCAAAAATAGTTTGAGTCAATGTTGATTTCCCAGAGCCTACTCACAGCAGCTGTGTGCTCTATGTTATATGGAAGAGGGTACTTTCTGGACATTTTTTTTTTAAAATATGAGGGCCATTCTGTCAGTGCATGAGTGAACAGTTTAAGTCGGTATTTTGCTTCTGGATACATTATACTATCATTATTCTAGACATAAGAATTCGGCAGTGAGGAAGAATCACTAGCTTTTTAAATTAAGAAGTACTTTCTTTGTTCAGACTTGATTTTAAGCTTTTGGGTATTTTCATATGTTTTTATTAAGATTTGTATAACTCAAAAGCCATATTTCAGAAAAAAAACCCCTTACTTTTTAAAGAGTTAATATCTACAGTTTCTGTGAGCTTCTATCTCCAATATATCAAAGGGAGAGAGTGAGGAGATGACAACTGATATTTTGTACAGCTAAAAATATTGTGCCTTTTTACATAACACTGGGAATTTAAAAAGCACATTAACTGCTTGTGGATTATTTTTAAAAACGCAGTTTGAGCAGCATCACTAGTATAGATTCAACTGACATTTAGAAGAAGTAGCTGCTGTATGTTTCACTGTTTGGTAAATGTTTTAAAAAAGGCAAAATAATACTCAGACTGCATCACAGATACACATTTATGTCGTTGGTGGTGTCTGTCATCCAAGTGCATGCTATGCACCCTTTTTGACCCTCCAAAGCGACCTCCTCAGACCTCCCTTTGTGGCACTACCTACTGATGGTGAGGAACCTGTGCACTGTCAGTTTAACCCCCAGAGATTCACCAGGTTTCCTCTCTTACATTCCTGGAATTTCCTTTCTTTTTTCCTCATTTGTTAGCATCTGCTGCGCTCTTCCTGGCAGGGAGAGAGTTGGAAAGAGTCCCTTATCTGTGAAGTCACTCATCTTCCCATTTCATGTGCCACTGGAAAAGCCCCAGGCCATGGCAGAAGAAACTGGAATTTCAGAGGGTGGCCCAGTCTACCTCCAGTCTCATTCTGTGTGAGCAAGCATTTAGCTGGTTCAGATACAAGGTAAGGACACACAAGGATGCAGAACAGATTTATGAAAGGTACTTGCCAGAATGGTGTTGCTGAGTGGGTGAAGTTTGTGGCAGATGGAGTAGGCTAGACTTGATAAATCTTTGATACTGAACTGCAGTTCCAGAGAGTGACGGTTTTCCATGCTCAAATGGAAGGTGATGCCTGATCACATGCAGTAGGTCAGTGTGCTACAAAGGCATCAGTGAAACAGAACAAACCACACCACCACAGTTCCAGATGGTTAATTCCCTTCTGTAACGTCTAGAAATGGGAACTGTGTGGAAGATGAGGTCTTACTTGATCTGTATAGAACAGACAGTGACACTTCTGCATGTCTCTGGATAAAAATCAAACATGGATGTATATGCTGAGAGAATATTACACTTGCTAGAAGTCTGCAAAACAGCAATGTTGTTCTGAAAAGCAGGAAGCTACAAATCCTTACTAATGGAAAGAAAATATCAAGATATGGTGAGAAAAGAATGGCAAACACTGAGCATTGAACATTTATGTAATACCAATATGCCAAACCTATGTGTTTTAAAGAAAGGTGATTGTATTTTAAGAGAATACCACCAAATAAGCGAGGCCACATAGAGGGGATCTTGCAGCAAAGTAGGTATGGGAATACTGTCTGTTGTTAGATTACAGCTAGTCCCCTGCTTGCCTGTTCTTTATGTGTTGGGATGACATACCTCTCCACAGTAGAAATTCTTAACATTTGTTTCAGAAATATATTTGTTTTTTAAATTCAGCCTGCATTGAAATCTCATGTGTTTTTAAGATGTCTGGTTAACATCAAAGTATTTCATACCTATGCTTGAACACTAATGGAGTGTCCCAAATTAAGTACAGTTTCCAATAGAGGTGATGCCAGGATATCCAAAGCATGTGCCTGTACTTTGGCAGCATAGGCCAACTTGAGAACTCACCATGCAGGGGAAGAGGAATAATAATCTCTTGGTGCTCACCATTACCTCTCTTCAGCTGTATGGGACAAAATACCCAGGAGGATTTTTTGATAAATAAACTATTGAGAGGGTGGATCGATTAGTTCTGTCTCTGCATTGAATTAATATGCTCTCATAACATTTTTTATGACCTCTGGGTGCAGGCGGAACAAGATCACATTTGCTCAGATATTAGCGTAGGTAAGCATGAACTTATATCACAACATGTAATGCAAACATATCCTACGTCTATACCTCCACCTATTGCCCCTTCTAATCTTCAGCTGATTCATACAGCCTCAAATATTTTCCCAGCTTGAAAGGACCCAGCCTTCCACTTACGTCAGGTAAGTTACACCACTTTCAGGATCTGAACTACATTGGCAGTATTTTTTTTTTCATTCTTTGAAACTCATAAAAAGCCTTTCTGTTTGTCTCCTGCACCGAAGGAGCTCTGAACAAGAAAGAACTGTATGAGTCATTTTGCTATCTCATTTCCTTTTCGGTCCACATGAAAATCCTATCAGTAGCTAATACAGCTTGATGTAGAATTAACTCGTGTGGCATCTACTCCATTACTTCCATGAAGCAACTACACAGATCTCTGCCAGAATCAGCATTTACTGGGGAATCCGTCCTGCCAGTGGCAGGAGGCCAGCAGAGAAACATATTGGAGCAACAGTCCCTGGAGGACAATTCCTGCCTCTATAGATCTGATAACAGATACTATTTTTGTAAACATCTCCTACTCATGGACTTCATAGGCCTCTCTATATTTTCCACAGCTGAAGACACATCCTGCAGGAATTATGTAGGAAGTTTTTCCATGTCTTTCTATGATAGTAGTTGATCAGGCCACAGGATTTTAAATAAGGATTTTGAAAAGGATTAGAGAAGAAGGTGAAGAGTAATTTTTCAAAGCCTTTTCATGGGAGGATAGAAATGGTTGCTAATGAGACCTCTGGGGACAGGAACTAATGTTAGGATGAATATGGATTTGATGGGTGGACTGTTCGGTGGATAAGGAACTGGCTGGATGGTCACATCCAGAGGGTAGTGGTGAATGGCTCGATGTCGAGATGGAGACTGGTGACGAGTGGTATCCCTCAGGAGTCTGTACTGGGACCAGTACTGTTTAATATCTTCATCAACAACATGAGACAGTGGGATCAAGTGCACCCTCAGCAAGTTTGCAGATGACACCAAGCTGAGCGGTGCGGTTGACACACCTGAGGGACGGGATGCCATCCAGGGAGACCTGGACAGGCTGGAGAGGTGGGCCTGTGAGAACCTCATGAGGTTCAACAAGGTGCAAGGTCCTGCACCTGGGTTGGGGCAACCCCCAGTATCAATACAGGCTGGGGGATGGAGGGATGGAGAGTCAGCCCTGCAGAGAAGGACTTGGGGGGTACTGGTGAGTGAAAAGCTGGGCATGAGCCAACAATGCACGCTCGCAGCCCAGAAAGCCAACCGTATCCTGGGCTGCATCCCCAGCAGTGTGGGCAGCAGAGCGAGGGAGGTGATTCTGCCCCTCTGCTCTGCTCTGGTGAGACCCCACCTGCAGTGCTGCCTCCAGCTCTGGAGCCCCCAACACAGAAAGGACATGGACCTGCTGGAGTGGGTCCAGAGGAGTGACACGAAGATGATGAGGGGGCTGGAGCACCTCTCTTGTGAAGACAGGCTGAGAGAGTTGGGGTTGTTCAGCCTGGAGAAGAGAAGGCTGCAGGGAGACCTTATTGCAGCCTTCCAGTACTTAGAGGGGGACTATAGGAGAGATGGGGACGATCTCTTTAGCAAGGCCTGTTGTGCCAGGACAAGGGGTAATGGTTTTAAACTAAAGGAGGGTAGGTTTAGACTGGATATAAGGAAGACATTTTTTACACTGAGGGTGGTGAGACACTGGCCCAGGTTGCCCAGAGAGGTGGTCGATGCCCCATCCCTAGAAACATTCAAGGTCAGGTTGGACGGGGCTCTGAGCAACATGGTCTAGTTGAAGATGTCCCTGCTCACTGCAGGGGGGCTGGACTAGATGGCCTCTAAAGGTCCCTTCCAACCTAAACCATGCTATGAATGATAGACAGATGGAAGACATTTTAAATTATTTGGCAATGTTTACTTGCAAGTGAAACATTAGGTGGCAAGATTTATACTGGTAATTTTTTTCATTTTAACTGGTTTAAATGGCAGCTAAGGGAGACAACAGGGCACACTACCTAATGTAATGTAATCTGCAGCCCTGGTAATTAATTGATGTAAAGAACAAGTTTACTAAGCAGGTATGACAGTGACAATAGCTCTGTATTTTATAAACAGTGTTTCTTAGGAAGGAGCTGTTTTAGTTTATTCATAGAGAGCTATAGGGAACCTCTTGAAAAACAGGTTTAATAAATCCATCAGTGGCTTATAGAAAAGATAAACAATGTTGAACAGGCACCTCTTAAAAAAGCAAACAAACAGTTAACAGTTTACAGCACAGGCCTGCCTTCAGGGTTATGGAGGTGCCTCAGTGTGGATTTGGAACAAGTTTTTAAAAATCAGAACTTGTTCTGAAACTGCTTTGCTCTATGCTGTTACCAGCCCCTCTACCAGGCATGAGGTCACTATCTTTAGCTTTGCTGGAAGTATGTTTTCCTCCCCCAGCCATCCCTGCTCAGACCCAAGGTGACCACCGTGCCTGTGTGCAGGGGGTTGGGGGAAGAGGCTGCTGGAGGCATGGATCCTTGCATGTTCCCAACTCACCTTGGCATTCAACCCCCAAACCAGGTAGTACTCACCTAGGAGCACGCCCTTAATGAGTTGATTATGGCATCTCAGTCAATTTCTCTGTTGTGTTCATAGCAAAGGTGCAGGAGTAGGGGAGGAAAAAGGTCAAGGGAGCTTTCCGTTGCCCCTCCACCAGCAGCATTCTTGACCTAGTTAGGGCAGCCCTGAAGCTCTCTGCAAACAGAAGTTCCTAATGGCAGTGACCTACAGCCCATGACAGCTCGAACACAGCCATGCTCTTCCTTCTCTCTTGCCCAGCATGCCTCTCACAACAGGGTCTGTGGACAGGGAGGTCTACAGTTCTACAATAAACTGAGGGACACATAATTTCACCCATCATACAAATAATTTAGGAGGCTGCAAGTGGCTGTCTCCTACTGCGCCTTCCAAGATACCCAGCTATGTAAAGAATCTATCGACGTTCCTTTCTCTAGATACCTAAATGTCTCCATCTACTAACCCTGTATGAAAACTTATATTTACAAAGATCTTTCAGACAAGCATTTAAATCAGCATTATACAAAACATATTTTGTACACAATTTCCTACATGAAATTACAGCTTCATTGTTTAAGAAAGTACCTGCAATGCTTAGAGAAAATTGTCAGAGCCCGTCAGAAAGTATATTCCAAAGAAAACAAAACAATTTATGTTTTGTCATTTCCCTCCTGTTCCTTGCAGCAGCAGCAGCAGTGGGAATACTGTTGCTCAGTAAAAGCAAGGACTGGGGGGGGTCAGATAGATTTATGCTCTGTTTTAGTCCCTTGTTCAAAGATTCAGTCCTGTCACTTCCCTCCTAGGTGATAATTATCACAAAATCATATATTTCTTCAGAATGTAAAATAACTACTGTTTTCTTATGCTACTGTATCACAAATGTATTTTAATGTAATTTAGGAAGTAAAAGTTGGGTATTGGCTTATTAAAAACTAGAAACTGTTCACTGATGATGAGCTCCCTGTTGCATGGAGCCTGCTGTATGGAAGAGCCAAGCAGCTGTGTCAAAACTGACAGCTGATAGCCTAACAAAGTCTTCCCAACTTCTAATGAGAATGAAATTTACTTAAAATATGTAGATTTATGTACACAAAGTCCATAATGAATAAATGTATGAGTAAGAAGCAAAAGATGGTAAAGAGTCTATCCTTTGATTAGATTAAGTGTATTAAAAATGGCAGACAAAGCATGGTTGTAGGTGCCAAGACAGGTAGTGCTTCCAGCAGCTAAGTGATATTGATTCCAAATAAAAAAAGGAGAGAGCTTGTAGCATCAGGACATGAGACAGGCCAATAGTTCTGTGGAGTGAATGAATGGACACTTGGGTATAATCATCCTCCTTTCCAGTTGTCTTTTCTCTGCTGTGCATGCCCGACACTTGCCTTGCAGTGGCACAGGGGCTTGCCAGATCCTTGTGTAAACTACCGGCTCACTAAAGCAGCAGAGGACAAACCCATCAAGAACTGGAAAGCTGCTTTTCAGGCAGGGTAAGTGCTAGGACTTGCTCACCTGCATGTGGATTTACACCCTGAGGCAGAAGTCAGAACACACTGATGAAGATAATACTTAATGAAAGAAAAGCCAAATGTGCACTTGCTAGAACCTGGGGTATGACTTTGAGCTAGAGACAAAGTGATAGACAAGCTAAAGCATCACGTGGGGGGGATAAAGTAAAAGAGTCAATGTGACTTACCTGAAATCTTCACTGAAAAGGAAACCATAGCAGAGGATCACTCACAGTGCAGAAAGGACGTTTACAGGGGAAGGGTTTTAGATTGGATGGGTGGGTGAGGGGGAGAAGAGGATTAAAATGAAATCAGAATCTCTCTGAACAGAGGAAAAGAAATTGCCCACAGCTGTGTCAGTAAGACATCCGCTCAGGCTAGGATGAGCTGCAAATGCTGTTTGGTGGAGTTTATGGTGAAACTTCTGAGGACAGCTGTCCTGATCAATCTGTCTACAGGAGACTGTGGAGGACAACAGTTGGCTGGGCAGCCACTAAGGTACAAAACATTTATCTGATAGAGGCCTTGTGTCTTAATATACTGCTCTTCCATTCCAATTTGCTTTTGTTTCCCCTCTCCTTGCATTTAGCCCTGGAAGTTAATATGGATCTGCTTTTCAGAGATGCTGAAACACCCCTGGTTAACATAAAGTTCCACCAGATCTATGCTTTCACAACATTTTTACAACTTAGGTTTCAAGAGTACAGCTACATTGGGAAAAATATCTGTAGTGAGTCATTCAAAAAGACTAGATGAAAACTGATAGGCTTGGAAATGTATGGGGGAGGTGGAAAGAGGAGTGAAATAGGGAAAGAATTCTAGCTGTGGAAAAACTTCATCCTCAGCAGAGCTCTAATGTGCTGTACCCAGTGATAAGCACCAGAGCAGACTCTCACTGGCCTCAGGCACCCAGACAGGAGGAGAGTATGATCTCTTATACTTCAGCAGTGTCGTGTTCACCACAGTTAGTAAATCTTCAATACTATGAGGAAGGGAAAAGAAAGAATAGCTAATTATATTCAGATATTGCTATCTTTATTTCTACATGTCCTTCCTACATAAATTTTAGTTTGTAAACTGACTTTGTGTGAGTAGACTTCCCACTTATCGTTTCAGAAGCTCAGGCAAGGTATGTTCTACATGAAGTCCTTTTCTTTTAAAAAAAAAATATTTTTTTCTCACTTCTTTAGGCTGACTGTAAGTTGTGAATGGGAAAACAAATAAACTTACTTATTCCCCATTACTGCTGTTAATCACGGCTGTTCAGCTGTCTTGAGTGAATTCTCTCAAGCATGTAAACAAAACCTGAATTTTTCAGGCCCAAGGATGAGAACAAAATGGCTCACTTAGGATCAGAAAATATCAATTTGCTGTTACTAGAGACTGGTGGAAGGAAGCTGGTCAGATCGGTGAAACTTTTGGCGTGAAGGAAGCTCAAAGGGACAGGGAAACATCATGAGCACTTCAGAGAGCAAAGGTGGAAGGAGCAGACTGGGAAGAGCCTGGGGTGCTGGGGAAGCTGACCAGGAGGGCGCTGCTTGTTGCTGCTGTTACAAGGTGAGGTGGCCTCTGGGCTGCGAAGGGAGCAAACCTAACAGCATCCTCTCCATCTGCACAGATCCTTCCTCACTGCCATGTTAGCGGGGAGGATGGGGGAAAGGCCTCAACGACCTTTCGCAGGGTTGAGCTTGCTTCTTTCACTGTCTATGTCGGGCGATGGCGAGAGGGGAGGGCAGGGCCGCACACCCGCGCCCCACGCCTCCGGAGCCCAGCCGCCAGCTCCCCGGGGCTCCGGCAGGGACGGGGCGGGCAGGGAGACCCGTCCTCCCGCCCGCGGCTAGGGCCGCCCCGCAGGCCGCAGCCGCCCGTCCCTTGGCGGCTCCCGCAGCCCCGGCTCCGCCGGCAGCGAGACCGAGGGACGGCGCCGGGCCG
>VZTV01022123.1:97573-153982 GCA_013400875.1 Anhinga rufa | reverse complement strand
CGGCGGCTCCGAGCGGGACCCCGCGCCGCTGCCCGCCGCTGCCGCACTTTCCCCCGTTCCCCGCGGGTGCCGGGGCGCAACGGGGGAAGAGGGCCCCCCAACCCCGTCGCCTGGAGCCGCCGAGGCGGGGATGTTCCTGGGCAGGAGCTGAGCTCTGGGGAGGGGCCGCCTGCCGACCCCCGGCCCCCCAAACTTTTCAGTGGCTGCGGTGCGCTCGGCTCCGGGAGCGGTGGGCGGCGGGGGCCCGGCCCCCATGGTACCCAGGCGGGCAGGAGGGGCCGGGGGCTCGGAGCCCTGCGCTTCCCGTCCCCTTCCCTGACGCGGGGCGTAACGCTTGGGGAGGGGCTCGGCCGCCGGCCCCACTCCGGATTTGGGGGTCCCGGCTCCGCACATCCCCGGGGAAGTTGCACATGGTGGGGAGCTGCCTGCGGACCACTCCCCCCCGTCCCCACGAGGAGCCTTTCACCCCATCGTCTTCGCCTCCCCCGAGCAGCGCTGCGGCGGGGGTCCCTGCGCCGGAGCCCGGAGGACGCCCCGGTGCCCGGCCAGCAGCGGGGACTGGCGCCGCAGCCGCCCGGATTATAAAGTCGGGGAAGTTGCCCCCTCCCCGCCCGGCTCGGGGGAGCCATGGCCCGGCTCGGGAGTTGGGGGCTGCTGTGCTTCGTGGTGCTCGCCCTGCCCGGCCCCCCGGGAGCCGGCGCCCAAGGTAAGGGGGTGCGGGGGGGACACCCTCCAGCTCCGACTTTGATCCTGGAGATGGACCGCGGAGGGTTTGTGTGTGTGGGGTGTCCCAGTGCTGCTACCCTCCCCCGAGCCCCCACCCTCGTGGGCTGGGGAAGCTTTGTGCCATCCGGGTGGGAGCGGACCGAGGCGGCCCCGGAGGTCCTGCCGGGCGGGGGGCACAGCATCGGGGGTGTGCGTGAAGAAGTGCCCCCGGAGCTGGGGCCTGGGGCGCGCCGGTGCCGAGCGCAGCGCGGGGTCCGGGAGGGCTCGGCGGGGGCGAGCAGCACAGCTCTGCTCTGCTGCCTCCTTCCCCCTGCCCCTTAACTGCCCCCAGGCTGGGGCTGGGGAGGGAAATGCTGCCCTGGAGTGCCCTGGACCACTCTCGGGAAGCTGAGCATCCCCCGGGGATGGCGCGGGGTGAAGGCATCCCTTTCACCCCTTCCCAGGGGACCCCAATTGCACCACAAGACCTGGGGCACAAGTTTGGAGAGCTCCCAGGGAGCAGCTCTTACCCTGGTGTTGGTCCCGTTGACCTCCAGCCAGCTGGTCAGACCAGGCCGGGGGCTAGGGCTGGAGGGGGTCTGCACCCCTGAGCCCCCATGGGTGCCTGGGGCTCCCTGTGTACCCAGCTGGCCCTTGGGGTGAGGCAATACCACTGGGCAGGGCGAGCCCCTCTCTGTTCCTGGGGCTCTGGCACGGCACGGTCTGGTTTTAGCTGCCCTGTTACCCGAGAGGGATGTAGAAATAGTCTGTGGCCCTTTGGGGTGCAGCTGGGGTTCAGAGATGCTGGGGTGCCCTGGGGTCCTGTCCCCTCCCCAGCAGCGAGGCTCCCCATGGGGCTGCAAGAGGAAGCTCCTGGCTGGCAGGGCTGCAGCACGGCTGCCTCTGTCCCCACCGCTTGGACCGAGTGGATCCAGGCTGCGAAACTGGGGGGGGGAAGGGGGGGGGCACAGTGCCGGGTGTCCTCACCCGCGACATTTCTTGCCCTTGTTTGAGGCAGCAAGTGGAGCCAGAAGTCCCTGTGTGCTCCCGTCCTCCCGCTCCCCCTGAGCCTCCCCCAGCACTGCTATAATTTCTCAGTAATTAAGTTCAGAACATAACATCTAAAGCAGCAGTATATTATCCGGGCAGGCCCTGTGTGGGGAGCTGTGAAGGTCTCTTTGATTGATTCACTCCCTTGCTGAGTTTCTCGTCTCTGGCTGGCGGGTCCCCTGTGGTCCGTTTCTTCCCTGCCTGTGGGACGGGCTCCTGGTGTGACCCAATCTCCTTCCATTTGTCTGTGGGGCTCCGGGGTCTCCCCGTGAGGTGGAAGACATGGGGCTGTCTGTGCTTCAGCCCTCTCGAGGGGTGGGGAAGGGGCTTTGCTCCCGTCTCCTGGTGCAGGATCTAAGATTTGTGGTTTGGGCTCCCTGCGGCGTGTGTCACGTCCTCACGGGCAGCATGACATTGCTCGGTGCCCGGCCCCGGCGCTGCGTGGCAGGCAGCAGCCACGGGCGAGCGTGAGCGGCGGCTGCCCGCAACGGAGTCGTGGTGAAGGGAGCATTGCCAAAGCCTGGCACGTGCCCGTCTCCCCTGCCACGGATGGCACCGGGGACGCACCGGCAGGGTCACCTCCCCGGCTGCGGTGCCTGGTGCGCGCGGGCTGCCGCCGCAGCCCTTTGGGGCGGACTGGGCACTGGGGCGAGGGAGCTGGAGAAGGAGCAGGCGTGCAGGCAGGATGCCTGGCTTCGGCCTCCGGCTCAGCCCTGCTGCGGTGGGGTGGGCAGGGCATGCGTGGGCATCCCTGCAGGGCTGGCAGCGAGGGGCAGCGGGAGCAGAGGCAGGCAGCGCTTTGTGCTGGTGCTATTGATTCAGGCACCAAAGAAAACAGGATCAATAGAGAGGGGGAGGAGGAGATAGGGCGAGACCTCCCTGGCCAGGGCGTGGGAGCTCCCTGGGCACAGGATGAAACACTTTAATACCTGCAATTGGTAAAACAAAGGCCTCTCGCTGCTGGGGAGAGAGGGGATGGAAGTTTAATTACAACCCGTCTGTGCTGTGTAATTATTAATTACGCATGGCAAAAAATAACTTATTGATTAGGTCCCTCGCGCTAATTACCGGGAGCTGAATGCGGTGCTGGGTGGAAGGCTAATCAGTCAGCGCCGCCCGGGCGGGAGCTGTGTCGCAGTGCGACCTGTGCCGGGGCCGAGTGCCGGGGCCAGGGGGGCATGGGCAGCCCGCTGCTGCCAGCCCTGCCCTAGCCAGCCCACGCCTGCAGCAAGGGTGCCTTCAGCTGCTTAAGCAAGACAATAAAGGGCCCCCCTAGAGCTGGGGTGGGCAGGGAGCCTGTGGGGTTGAAGCCCTCTCCTCCCCTCTGTTTGTAGATTTGGTGACCCCCAGGGATGCGGTTTCCCCCCACCCAGGGCTGGGGCACAGCCCAGGATTCCCTGCGCTGGCACAGGACCTCTAATGGGATTGAGGAGGCTGCGGCCAGTCCCAGAAGGGATTTGGGAGGCTTAAGGTTCCAGATGGGATTTGGGGCAGGGGCCCGAGACAGGCAGCTTCTACCAAAGAGGCTTATTAGAGGTTGGAGTGGGGGAGTGCCGGCATCTTCTGGCACCCACGTGTGGTGCCTGGGCACGTCCGCATGCATGGAGGCCCACGGGGCTGAGCGGGAGGGGGACGAGTCCCTGCTCCTTCACGGGGACGTGATGCTGGTGACAGGCTCATGCCAGGACTTCTGTGAAGGGTGCTGCTGGTGCCCTCTGTGCCGGCAGCAGCAGGGAAGGGATGGCTGAGCGTGGGTGCCTCCTGCCCTGGCTCCCCCTTCTCCATGCGTGCGGCCAGTACATTAGCTGGTGGCCTTGTGCAAAGCTCCGGCTTGGGAAGAAAAGTGGCTTTTAGGGAAAAGGAAGGGAAGATTAAAATTTGATGCTTCTGTGGAAGCCATTAGTGACCAGGCACAGCAATAAAATTTTGATGACCTGATAACTGTAAGGGGGAAGGGGATATGGTCCGATCCCAGGCAGCCTGTGTCGCCATGCCTCATTGCTGCGCTTGGTGCCCTGGCTGGTCCCCTAAGGTTTGGGTTGCCAGTGATCCGAGCCGCGGTAGCGCTGGGGTATGCTACTGTGCCCGTGGGCTGGGAGCTGGCTCCCTGGGGGAGAACAGGCAGGATGAGGGCTGCCAGCAGGGAGGAGGGCAGCTATGGGCTGCCGGCAGGGTTGGACACACACCGGTGGGCTGGGATAGCTGGGGGCGGCTGAGCGGCCCCTGCCCCGGTGCCAGCCAGGGGCTGGGGTGGCAGCATTGAGTGCTGCTCGTCCCTTGGTGATGGCGATT
Source organism: Anhinga rufa (assembly GCA_013400875.1). Classification (NCBI taxonomy): domain Eukaryota; kingdom Metazoa; phylum Chordata; class Aves; order Suliformes; family Anhingidae; genus Anhinga; species Anhinga rufa. The sequence continues at coordinate 149,935 of VZTV01022123.1, read as the reverse complement.
AGGCTGTGGTGGCATTTCTGCTCAGCGGGAGCAAATGAAGGAGCTGGAGGAGAGAGGGAAGGAGGGAAGCAGGTGGATGCAGGTTGCTTGTGAACCTTGGAAAATACTGGTAATTAAACCTGGGAGGAGGGAGGCTGGCTTGTGGGCTGCTGGCGGGGCGGTGTGATGAGGAGTTGACCCTGTGTCTGCCTTTGTGGGTCATCACGAACTGTGCCCTTGTCCCAAGCCTGTGCCTGGAGCTGATCCCCAGTGTGGCTGGTTCCTGCCTGGGGACGAGCTCCAGCCACAACACACATTACTGTAGGCCCTATACAAACTGGTTGGGGGTGCAAGGATGTCTTGCAGCACCAGCAGAGCATGTTTCCTGGGGGAATAAGGCCCTGGTTGTGCTGGGGTGCAGAGCCCTGTGGGAGCAACAGCCTCTGGGTGATGGGTCCCAGCTGGGGTAGATGAGCACCGCCTCTCGGCCTGCATCCCCTTGCCTCTGAGCCCTCGTCACCTCCCTGAGCTTGTTAGTAAGTCGCGTGTCGTTGGGTGAAAAATGGTCAGTGCCAGGCCAGTAATAAATATGCTGCTGTCAGTGGTGATGTGATCGTGCTAACGAAGGGCGATCTGAGCCCCCGTGGTTGTGCCGGGGCTGGTGCGTGGGCGCAGCGTGGTGCGGAGGGGCCGGTGGCTGCGGTGCTGTGCCGGTGCTGTGCAGCTTCTGTGCATGGCACCGGGTCTTGGCTTTCCAAAGCACCTGTGGGGATCCAGCAGCCTTGTGGGGCCATCTCAGGGTGGTGAGTGCTGGGGGCAAAGGGATGTCCCAGGAGCTCCCAGGGGAAGGGAGGAGACGCTGCCCTCCTGTGCAGGGTAGTGTTGCATGGAGCTGCTGGAGAGGGCATGGGGCCAGGGTGACTTGGAGTGGCTGGCGGCGCGGTGGCAATGCCAGGGACCTCCCCCATCCCCGGGGCTGCTGCTCTGTTTTAGGGATCCCACCCTTGCATCCCCGGAGGCTGGTCTGGACTCGGGGTGTGTTCCTGCCATCCTTCGCCCCGCCGGCAGGCAGGAATGTACTGGCAGAGGCTCCCTCTCTTCCTGGCCCTGTGCCGGTCCCGCCTGGCATCCCTCACACCCCGGGCATGCCGGCAATGCCGCCTCCGTGGGCACTGCCCTGAGCACCCCCTCCGTGGGGCTGGGCACTGGCTGTCAGGGTGCGTGTCCGTTCCCCCNCCGCCCCGGGAGGCGATGCTTTGGGGGTGCATCCCGCACCTCACTCCCGCACCTTCCTCCGTCCCTTCCCCGCCTGACGCCGACCACCTGCCTGCGCCGGGGGAAGGCAGCGGCCCCTCGGCGGCCCCCTCCCCTTGCCCCCAGCCCCGCGGGGCGCAGGAATGCCTGCGCCTGGAAAGTCTTGCCGGGCTCGGGTTGCCTGGGAACTGGGTAACCTGATCCCTGGGAACGGGGCCGAGGGCAGGGGACATTCCCGGGCTGCAGCTGGTCCCCAGCCCCCTTTGTCTCCCCACTCTGATGGGGCGGCTGCACCCCTGCCCTTGGCCCCCCAGGAACAGAGACTTGGGGTGCGGGGGGCTCTCGGCCTCAGGCAGGACCATCCCTGGGGATGCTGTGACTGGCAGCTGCCGGCTGCTCGGGGTTGTTATCTCCCTGCATGGATCAGTGTCACCTCCTGGCCAGCAGCCACCATGGGCTGGGGAAGGCCCTGGGCACTGGGACCAGCTGCTGCCCAGTGCCAGCAGCTGGGCATCCCGGCCGGCAGTGGGGATGGTGGGGTGGCAATTCCAGGAATGCCGGGGCCCCCCCTCCCTGTGCATAAGCCACCCCCCTTCCCCTCCCTGCCAGCAGTCATGATCCCCATTGTCCACCTCCGAGCGTGGCAGCTCCGGGCTGGCTGTCCTGAGCGTGCCAGGAACTCTCCCTCTGCCCCAGGCAGCTGGGGGGAAACTGAGGCACCGGGCAGAGGTGGCAGTGGGTATGGTGGGAAGGGGACTGTGGAGCGGTGCCAGCCCATGTCCCGCTGCCCTGTGTACGCAGGCACACATGAGCGGCTCTGTCGGCTCTCATCAATCACTGCCCGCGCAGAGGTGCCGAGGCCCCCGGTGTAGGGAAACCTTGATGAGTTTGACCATTAGCGGAAAGAAACCGCTGAGCTAATTTTAGCTGTGATAGCTAATTGCTTTTTGTCATCTCACCCAGCAGTACAACCTGCAAGTCCTCATCTGTAACCTTGAGCCCTCCTGGCTCCGTGCAGCAGCGATGCCCAGGTTCTGCTGGGGCGAGGAGCGGGACATGGAGTCATTGGTGGGAGTACTGGTCCCTGGAGGGATTTCTCCAGGACTCTCTGCTCCGTGTGCGAAGCCAGCAGGGGTTGGGGTGCCTGACAGGGTCCTGCTGCCCCTGGCTTGTAAGGGCGGGTGTCCCTTGTGCCTCTTGGGGAGTAGGGACACATGTGGCATGGGGTGAGACTCTTGTCCCCTGAGGCCAGCAGGTCGCCCCGGCCAGTGGGAGACCCGGGCCATGGGATGGAGCCCCCAGCACTCAGCAGCATACCTGTGTTCATGGCTCAAAAGAAGTTGATGAAGGGATACGCTATTTTTAGAGGCCCTTCATTGATCAGGCCACTATCCCCACTCCTGGGCGTGTGAATTGCCTGAGCCAGAGGGCATTTCCATGGGGCGAGAGCGGGACTGGGGGCCTGTTTGCAGGGCTGGGGTGCGTTTGCCAGGATGGTTGGAGGAGCCTGTCCCCATCCCGCAGGGCTATCCTCCCCCAGCACATCCCGGTTCACTGGCTGTGAGCTGCAGCTGGGTGAGGAAACCAGGCCGAATCTAGGGCAGGGGCTGGGCATTAACTGGGGTTTTATGGGGTCATTTATGGTCTTTATTCATCGCCCTCCTTCCAGGAGCCTGCATCTCCCTGGTGTGGAGCAATAGGGTGCTGGGATGTGCAAGTGGCTGTCCCTGGGGCTCAGCCTGTGCCTGTGGGTCTTGGCTGGGTGGGATGCTCAGTGCTTCCCCTCCTCTTCCTCCTTGCCTGGGCTTGGACCATGGGGTCAGACCGAGAGCTTGGGGGAAGGTGAAGGGGAGCGAGTTCTGTATGGGTCTGGCATCCCCATCTCTGGGCAGTTCACAAAAGTCTGGCTGGGAATGGTGTTGGGGCAGGAGCTGGGTGTGGACATGCTGCTGGTGCCTGGCCCAGCGCGGTTGGGATGGATGGATGGATGGAGGGGGCTGGGGCGAGGCGGACACAATAGCTCTGGTTTCAGCAACCGGCCTCCTGAATGCCTGAAAAACAGCTGATGGCCGTGAAGGGGGATGAAATGGGATTAGCTGCTGTTTCCAAAGGGAGCGCATCCTGCGGAGCTGGACAATGCGCCTGCTATGCCTCTGCTTCGCGCCTCGGCAGGCCAGCCCTGGCGGAGAGGGGCTTGGCTCTGCCACCCCGGGGCTGGGGTGGTGCCTCCTGCCCTGGCTGTCCCCGAGGGGCCTGGGGGTCTGCCAAGTCCCTGGTGCTCCAGCACTGGGTGCAGCACAGGCTCCCAGGGGTGCTTGCAGGGGGCTAGGAGACACTGAGGCAGGGTGGGGGCTTGTGCCTGCCCCGCAGCAGCCCTGAGGGGCTGTGGCTCAGCTTCTTACTCTGCAGCAGCACTGAGCGGGTCCCAGGGGACCTCGCACAGCCCCTGTGGGGTGGCAGGAACTTGGGGCTGTCCCACCCCACCAAGCAGCAATGCTGGGTGCGCCGCCTGAAGCCCCATAGCTGAAATGGAGAAGCAAACCTTGTGATGTGAGGTGCTTTGCAGGGTGGGCAACTGCTGCCCCTGCACCCCCTCAATGGGTGCCAGAGATGGGGTGCGGAGGGGACCAGCAGCCTCTCGGGGTGGGAGCTGCGTGCGGCCCCAGCTGCAGCGCTGCCGGGGCATGCGTGTGTGCGGCACCGCGCTCGGTGGAGTGAATTGATGTTTATTTTGATAATGAGTTCTCAATGCATTCGCAAACTAATAAAATCAACTCATTAGGGTGGTATGTTTAATTCAGAGCTCTGTTGTCGGGAGAGCCCTCCATGCCGGCTGAGCACCCGGGCCTCTGCCTGCGTGCACAGGGTGCAAGGGGAGGAAGGTGATGGGTGCCTTCATCTCCCCATTTTCTCCATTTTGCTCACTCGCATGGTGGAGAGAAGGGCTGGGAGGGCAGTGGCAGGGAGCTGAGCTGTGCAGTGGAGGGTGGAAACAAGGCACGTGCTGCGAGCAGGGGCAATGAGCTGCCGGAGCACTTCACCTGGGGCGGTGGTGGAGTCTCGCTCGCTTGGCTTCTCCCCATAAGCTTCACGTCAGGCTGGGCAGCAGCGCTGGCTTTGCTGCTGGAATTGCTGGCCCGGCATCGCAGCGTTGGCTGGAAAAGCCCCTCTGGCCGGGAGAGCCACAAGTGTGTAAATAAGTGCAATGACCGGAGTTTGCTTCTCTGCCCTGGAAATACAGGGCTGTTGTGGATGGCTGGGAGGGGGGCTTGGCAGGCTGCGAGTTATTCCCGTCCCCCATCTGCAAACAGGGGTGTCTGGGAAGGAAAAGCTTTGGAAAAGGTTTTTTCCAAGGAAAACTCGTGTTCGTTGTTATGGTACAGCTATTTATGTTTCAAGTGAGCAATGCAATGACTAATTAATACTTTAGAAAAAGGATGTCTGGGCAACACCCCAGTAAATCGGCGAGTGCCCAGTGGCTGCTGGCTCGGGGCTGTGCCGTGGGATGGGGGACTGTGGCTGCCAGCGCCTTCGTCCTGCTCGGCACAGGGGGACGGGAAGCTGGCGAAGTGTTTTCCATCCCGCAGGGCTGGTGACTTAATTGCGTCAGCGCCATGGGAAAGGCTGAGTGGGGTTTTTCTTGTGGTTTCTGTCTTGTGTTTTTCTTTCCCCGACGTATTTTTTTGGTTGGGAAATGCCGCCTTGTTGAGATTCTCGTGGCGAGCCTGGAAAGCGGCTGTCTGTGTGTGTCTGTGAGGGCGGTTGCAGGGTGAGGGCTGCGCTGAGCATCCTGCATGGCTGGGGGATGTGGGGGGGCAGCAGGAGCTCGGGGACGGCGAGGGGGGGACAGACGCCCCTTGCAGAAGTGATGTCCCGGGTGCTGTCAGGGCTTCTGTGGGTCTGGTGGTGGCTTTGCTTTCGCGTGCCTCCTTGGCTGCTGTGGCTGCAGGAGCCACCACAGCCCAGGGCTGTGGTCGCCCTCCAGGAATACCTGGAGGATTCACTTGACATGCCTCATGGGGCCAAATCCAGCCCTGCCTTGTTTGGTAACTGGGTGCTGAGCCGTTCCTGCCAAACTCTCGTGGGTAAGCGCCGGTCCTGGCTGCAAAGCCTTTGGGAATGGGGCTGGGAAGGGTCCCACCACCCCTCCAAGGCTGCTGGGAGGGGGTTGCACGTTCACCCCCTCTCCTGCCTGGATAGTGTCTGGCTGGCAGCTGTGCGGGGTCTGGAGGTGATGTCTGTCTGTCCTTCCCCTCCTCACCATTTTGGAGTCTCTCCTGGGGAAATTGGCTGCAGGATCTGGCCCCTCTAATTGCGTTGAGTCACTCTCCGGGTGTCCGTGACTCACAGCAGTGACCCAGATACGGCAGAGCTGCGTAATCGTGGGGTTGGGAGGATTTGTGGCATCAGAAGGCGTTCGCTGGGGAAGGAGTTTTGGCTGGAGCCTGGAGCTTGCTAAACATCCCCAGCCGGGGACGGGGCTGTGTCCTGCTTGGGGATGTGCTCGGCACGGGGACAGGCTTGCTGCAGCCCATGGAGATGTCTGGCTGTGCCGCCCTCAGCTGGGCAGTCTCAGGGATGTGCCCCTGGGCTGGGGATCTCCTGTTCCCCCAGGAGCATCCGTGCATTGCCCTTTTGCTGGGGGTCCCTTGCAGCACCATGGGTTTGGGATTGGGTTTGGAGCCCCATGCTGGGGTCCGTGCACTCAGGGCCAGGCGTGGGGCTCTGTAGGGACTGCGTGGTGCTTCGGAGCACAAAGCTCTGCTTGTTGGCCCCCTCCGGGCTCACGGGCTGGGAATGCACAACGGTGCCGTGTGTGTCTCTGCTTGGGGTTTCCCGCAAGGGGAAATGTTATTTTTTCCAGCCGGCGCTGCCGGGCTGGGCAGGCAGAGGGGCTGGGTGTGCAAGGGCAGGCAGGGACGGGCAGGCACACAGCCCCGCTCTGTTCCCAGCTGCGGCCTTGCCGTGGGGCTGAATGAGACGCTGTTCTCTGGCCAGGGCTGACGTCTCTACCTTGGCTCCCGGAGCATCTCGAGCCTTACCTGGCCCACGTCAGCACTTGAGTGCGCCCAGGCTGGGTCCCCGGTGCCGTGGGGGCTGGGTGCTGAGGGCTGCGCCGGGCTGTGGCCCTTGGGCAGAAGCAGGGTGCTGAGAAGGGATGATGCTGGCATGGCTCCAGCTCTGCCGCAGCGGGCAGAGGGAAATTAGTCTCCAGGTTTGGGACCCTCTGATGGCCAGGGACACGTGTGGGGGGGTTGCACAGTGTTTGAAGAAGGGATTGCCAGGATGAGACTACAAAGGGAGGTGGCTTCATCTCCAGCATCACTGCTGGGAGAAAGGAGGTCCTGAGCAGGCACCATGGCACTGCCAGGCTCTATGTCCCGTTTGCAAACACCCCTTGTCCCGGGGAGCTGTGCTCACCTCTCCCCATGTGCCCTGTTCCTGGGGGGTTCAGACGGGCATGGCGAGGCTGCCAGCTCAGCCCATGGCCCGCTGAGCCCTCCGAGAGCCAACTGCGGAAGAGGCACTTGTTACGGAGCCATCCTGCTCTTAATTAACAAATTAAAATCCTAGTTAACAATCCAGCCCCAGGGCTGTTGGAGGCTGGGAGAAGCTGGAGCGTTTGTTATGGAAATAGCAGTTAATTAACAAATAAATAAATAAGTATGGGCCTGGAGACAGATGCGGGAGGAGGAAGGGGAGATGGCGGTGTGGTCAGGGTGTCCCGCTGGCCTGGCGGGAGGCAGCGTGGGAGGAGGAAGTCCGTCTATCCATCTGTCTGTCCTGGGGGATGCCATGGCCCTGGCGGACAGTGCCAACCCTTCTCAGAGCTGCTGGGTGCAAGGGGCTGGATCCTGCCTCGTGCTGGCTGTGCCACGGCAGATCTGGCCATGTGCCATGCTGGGGCTACCTTGGCTGGGTTTGGGGCTCCCGGTCTCTGCCTGGGCTTTGCCAAGCGCCGCTGGCCATGGAAGTTGCACCCGCTGCCTCTTCCCCTGCCCCGAGGCCAGGAAGCACTGCAGCAGAGCTCAGGCAGAGATGGATGAAGTGTGACACCAGCGAAACTGCTGTGTAGTTTGTAGGTGACACCGGTCCTGTGCTGGGGACCGTGCAAGGAGGCAGGGGACATTGCTTGCTGGGCTGCTGCATGCATCCTTGGAGACAGGGATTGCTGCAGTCCCCATCGGTGTCTCCTTTGCCCCGGGCTGGGTCTGTGCAGGGAGATTTGGGCAGCTCCCCTGGGCTGGGAGCAGCCGGGGAGGTGGGTGTGGAGGCCATGGCCCACCCTGGCTGTGCTTTGCAGTGATCAGCTTGCATTAACTGTAGGGCTGTCACCGAGAGCCCCGCAGACGGTGCCTGCTGCCAGCGGGGATTATTGCCATGGGTGGGTGCTGACGGGGGCTTGGGGTCACCCTGATGCTCCCTGAGGCACTGCGGGTGCCCAGCTGGGCTGCTGCCACCTGAGGTGGTGCGGTGTCACCCTGCCCATCTTGGTGGCTGTGGGGACCGATGAGGGGGTGTGTGACCCTGCTGCCAGCCCGTGCTGGGGCCCTGCAGCATTATTGCATGGGGCAAGGAGGTGGCAGAGCCCATGTCCCTCCCGCAGCTTCACCTTTCCAAAGGCTTAAGGGAAGAAAATCAGTTTAAAAGCCGGCTCTGCAAATCCTGCTAGTGTCACACGGGCAGGAGCTGTGCTTCGGTGAGCAGCTCCTCCAGGTCTGTGTCTCTCTCAGCCTCCCACCTAATCCAGTTAACACACCTCTGCAATCGGCTTACGGCATGTAAGAAACCCCAAATCTCCTCTGAGGGAGGTGCAAGGGAGTGGGGCAGTGGCACTGGAGCAGTGTGCTCTGACAGGTCCAGCACAGCTCCTTGCTGGGGCGGCAGCGCCAGGTCTGGCTTCCCTCCTTTGTGGGATCCTTCTTGCCGTGGGGGTGACGTGCATACGCGCTTGTTGGGGGTTTGCCCATTTTCTGAAGGCTCCCCCACTGCTGAGAAGACCTTTTCCTCTGTGAAGAAATTGCTAAAGCAATTGCACAAACACGTGGAGGGTCGGATGGAGATGAGAAGGTGCCTGGCTCCACCCGTGTCTCTCTGGGTGGGCAGGAGCTGTGGCCTGAGCCCAGGGGGCAGCGTGTCCTTGGCTGCCAGCCTCCCGTGCTGCTCATGCCCCTTTGCCATGGCAGAGCGGCAGATCCCTGTGCTGTGAGCAGTCTGACGGGCTCAGCATGAGGCATCGGAGCGAAGATGGATGCGTTTCGGCAGCAAGGTCATTGCAGGGTGCGTACCGGCGGCAGATGGCTGAAGGGTACCGGGTGCCCGTGGAGCCTGAGAGCCTTTTGGCTGCACTGGTGTCTGGTGGTGGGCAGGACGGGCACGGCACCTGGCACAGCTCCGGGGTTTGCTGCTGGAGGGATGCAGCCACTGCAAGATGCTCCCATGTCCTCTGAACACGGGCGGTGCAGCCCTGCTCCAGCCTGCTGACGGCTTGGAGCTGTGGTCCCCCTTGCATGCAACAAAGGTGGTTTTAATCCTGTGATCTCGGCGTGATTGGGGCCAAGCAAGGAAGGCTCTCCAGGCTGTTCCGCCTTGGTTAAAAACCCTCTTAGCTCTGCTCTGCAGTTGCTTTACAAGAAACAGCTCTTCTTCAGTGTGGCTCCTGACTACAGCCCCATCATCTCCCTGCTACCTGGGGCTTGGCTTGGACTGTGGTGCTATGGGAGGGACCAAGCTGAAGCCCCCCATGCCTGTCTTAGACCATTAGGGAGGCAGGGCTGCCTCTGCCAAGCAGGAAAATCACAGCCAGTGCAGGATTTTCCAAGCTGCAAAGGAGAGGGCTGTAATTAGCAGCCCCAGCATGGAGAAGCAGCAGCCAGTAGGGTACTGTTTTCAGGTCTCCCACTGTCCCAGCTCATGTTTGCTGCCTGGAAACCCCGTGAGACTGGGGAACTACTGCAGCTTGGATGGGGCTGGAGGGGAGGTCTGGGGTTGGGGTATTGCTGCAGCCCAGCTGGTCTCCCAGGGATGGATGGTGACGTGCATGGGGTAGGAGCTGCCCTGGGGTGGCATCACCTGGGCTGTGTGCAGGTCCTCATCATCATCCTGGGGTTGCGCCTGCCCTTGGGAAAGGGTGTGTGGTGAGAAGGTGCTGTGTGGATGGGGAGAAGGGAAACCTGGTGGGACAGGGATGGGGGGCCAGGCTGGGGACCAGAGGGACGATGCTCTCCAGCATGCCATGCTGAGTGAAGCACCATGAGCNCCCCCGCCCCCCGAGAAGCTGTGCTGTGGCTATGCTGCCTTCCCATGCCCCCAGCCTTGGCAGGGTTTCCCATGATTGCTCTCACAGCCTTGTGCCACTGGTGAGCACTGAACCCTTGGCTCGGACTGCACCCTCTAAATAATGCAGGAAGGTGAGTGCCGTCCGTGGGGGCTGCAGATAAATGCAGTAAATGGCTGAGAAATGGAGTGGGTCTTTTGGGAGCCACCCCCACAGTCAGAGTGCTGGGCCCCTCTTCCTCCCTCTCGGCCGAGGTGGTGCTGCCGGGCCGGCACAGGTACAGGCATGGGCAGGGAGGAGGAGATGGAGCAGAGCTGCTGAGTCCACCCGAGCATTGGAAATTGCATTTCACGGCCGGGCGGACTGGGATACTAACCCCAGCACTGTGTGCTGGGTGCTCGGAGAGGAGATACGATTTGATTAAGAAGGCCGCTATTAATTTATGGCAAGTACACTCATGATAGCAGAGAGGTTGCTTTTAATTAATAGCCAGAAGGAGAGTTTTAAAGCTCTTGGTCTCAGTGGGGGAAGAAGGGGAGGGAGGGGAAAAGCAGGGAAGGAAGGGAAAAAAGTAAGTTGTGAGGATTAATGGACACATCTGCAATTTAAGTATTTTTCTTAGTAAAAAAAAGACAAAAAACCCCACATTAAAAGACAACATGGGTGGGGGTGTGTGGTGTGGCTTGGTTGATCTGTGGGTCTGAGATAGGCAGGATTGTGTCGGGTGCCTTTGGTGCCGCTCCGTGTGCCAGTGGGGACCGGGGCCACCCTGTGGCACCCCATTGCCACCAGCCCAGCCTGGGGGGACCAAGAGATGGCTGGGGTGTCCTCCATGGCTGACCCCATGCTCCCAGGCCAGCCCTTTTCACTGCGGTCAGAACTGAGGGCCAATATTGGGATGGATACTGGCTTCAATGGTGCTGGATGGATCCATCCTCCCCAGCCCATGCAAGCCCTGGGGAGGCTGCAGCTGCACCTGGAGTCCCCAGGACTGCTCCCTTCCCCATGGCACTGGGGGAGGTGGGGATGGCTGTGCCCCTGGGGGCCACCTGGTCCTGGTGTAAGTGGGAAGGGACCCAACTGGATCCCTGCTCTGCGGCTCGTAGCTGTGCTGCTTTGGGGCATGCGGAGGGACCCTCCGGCTGGGGGTCCTGGCAGAGCAGGGCTGGTGCTGCATGAAGGGTGTCCTCCCCCATCGCATCTGGCATGGCAGCACTGTCTTCCATCTCCCGTTTGAGCAAGCCAAGCCGAATGCCATGTATTGCCGCGCTGTGCCGTGCCTCACTCCCACCATGCACGGCTCCTCCCGCGGGGCCACGCTTTGCCGGGGGCGTTTGCGTGAGCCAGGCAGATTAGAGAGGAGTGAAGGCGCTTTGGCATGGTGCCTCGGCACGCTGCCGTGGGGCACCAAGACCCTTTGCTGGTGGGTTTTGCTGACAAACCTGTATTTGCTGGGTGGTGAGATGAAAGCTGGGCTTTGCTGAGAGCCCTGTGCCAGGATGGTGTCACGGCACAGCCACGCTCGGGGCTCCAATGTCCCTGCGGGTGAGCGGTGCTGCATGGGTGCAGGATGCGAGCTGTGATCCCCACTCCTGCCAGTGCCTCTCCATTGCCATGCAGCTGGTTTGACGCTTCCCCCCTGCCCCCTCCCCAGATTTGAAGCTTGCATTGATTCATTGCGGGAGAGATGATGAACCGAAGGGGACGTGTTGTGCTGGAGTGGGGCACGGCTCCAGCGCTGGCCCTGCCGTGCCAGATGAAGCTGGCGTGGCTGGGGGCTGCCAGCAGAGCAGATGGGTGCTGGCAAGCAGGGCCCACACGTGTGGTGACTTTGGGGGGGCTGTGCTTGGGGGGTAGCGGCTTAGGTTGCTTTGTGCCTGCTCAGGTGTTGCGAGGAGGGCGAGCGGGGCTCAGTGAGGATGCCCACGCCATCTCGACCCTGCGCCCCCCTTCGTCCTTGGCACCTCCTGGAGACCTGGGTCCCCCCTGGACACCTGGGTCCCTGCTTGGCAGCACGTTGTGCTCCACGGCTCCCCAGGTGCTGGGAGCATTCAGCATTTCAATTCCGTGTTTGCTTTTTATTAAGGGGATGAAGCCTCATCTCAGGAATACTAATGGCGCCGGCAGTGGTGGAGAGCGCTGCTAATCCCTCAGCACCTGCTGGCCACCCACCCTGCGTGGCCCCTGCCACCGCCCCGGGAGGGAGCCACACTGGGGACACCAAGGGGCACCAGGGGCCGTGCCGGGGCGTTGCAGCAGCTCCCGTCCCTGTAGTGGGGCCATGCCCTCAGCGCCCACAGGGCTGTGTGCCATTTAATCAGCCCAGTGACTTTACCAACAGCCGCTGAAAAATTGATGCCTCCCAACCGCACGCTGGCGTCTGACAAGCAGAAAAATGTAACTTAGCCAAGGGATGGCTTTTCGGACAGCAGCACGGTCCTGGGGTGTTGCCTGTCCCCCACCAGGTCCCTGGGTATGGGGCCACCCAGCTGGGGTGGCCGCAGAGGGGACGTGGTTTGTCCCCTGGGATGGTGTGCCTTGGCCAGGATGAGTCCCCCGGAGTGATCTCTCATTGCACCCAACCAGGGCTGTGGCCCCACCAGGGTGCTCAGGGATGTTGTGGTCCCCACTGGGTGCTGTGTCTGGGGGCCATGGGGCACCCTGGTGGTATTAACTCCTTCCCTGCCATGCCAGCGCAGGCCTCCACCTCCCCCTAGCCCCGAGATGTAGAGCGGCTGCTGCGGTGTTAGGGAACTGTGCCGCGAATATGTTACACAAATGAATAATAAAAACAAAGGAAAATTATCCTCTTTATTGAAACTCATTTTATGAATAAAACAATTATTCTGGTAATTGAAAAAATGTGTCGTTAAATTAAATGCAGTGGTTCCTATTAAAATTTTAGTGGATTTCTTCTTCTCTGTTTCTTTTCCCCCCCTTTTTCCTTCCCTCCCTCCCTCCCTGCCTCCGCTGGCGGCTAAAGGCTGGTAATTATAGCGGAGGGTTTCGCTTTCTCTTTATTGTTTTTTAATCTCTTCGTGCTGTGGAGCACCAGCGATAGTCTGATGCAGAAGAGATTTAGCTCCATCTCCCCGTGCTGGGGGGGGCACTGGGGACCAGAGCGGGAGCGTGGGGTTGCTCGGTGGCAGGGCCAGGTGGCCGTCCCAGCGCTCCCGGGGGGCTGCCATCCTGCTTTCTGGGCAATGATGCCCTGGGAGGGACGTGGGAGTCCTGCAAAGCGTGGGAGAATGGGGACACAGCTCTGTCCCACCTCCCATGGTCGAGGGGGGGTGCAGACAGCAGAGCAGTCCCTTCCCAGGGCTGCCCCTTTGCAATGACCAGACCAAAGAGGGGCTGGTGGGAAGGGAGGGAGGCGATCGTGTTATTTACTCTGAGTCAGGTGTTGGTGCAGGGTGGATGCGGTGATGGGCGCAGCGCTAGGTACTGGTACCCGCTGTTGGCTGGGCTCCATTGGGTGCTTGGAGCCCACCGGGCAGGTGGGTGGATTGAGGGCATCCCACTGGCACTGGTGGGCACTAGCTCAGTTGAGGCTGCCCTGCACATCCCACTGTTTCTCACCCTGACTCATGTCAATTAGACTGAACAGGTGCTGGGCTGATCAGCTTCTGATTAGCGAGCTGGGGAGGGGAGAGGCTGGGTGTCACCCCCTGTCCCCGAGGGTCAGCGGGGTGGTGACCCTGTGCTGAACGAGGGCTGAACCCAGGTGTGGTGGGGGGCCCTGGTCCCCCCATGCTGTCACTGTGCTGGTGCTTGTGTGGGGCACCCACAGCAAAGACGGGAGAAGGACCCAGGTGTCCCGTGAGCTGCTGGTCCTTAGCGGGTGGCCGGGGGCAGGCAACAGTGGGGTAGAGCCACGGGGACCCTGTGCCCCCATTCCCATCTCCTCTCTGCTTGTCAGGGTTTGCTGAATGCGGGGCGGGGGGAGTGTGGCACCCTCCTCCCTACAGCCAGCAGCTGCCCCGCAGAGCCCTGCCCTTGGCAGGCATTCCGGGACTCCTCCGGGCTTAAAACTCCCTGTCCCTTCCCGTCAAGAGGGATTTGAAGCTGGGGAGAGGGGGGCTTAGTTCCCAGCTCACCCATTACATCCAGGAATTAAGATCCATTACTGCTCTTTTGGTGAGGCTGGGGCCCCCTGCCCTACATCCATACCCCCTCCCCAGCACTAATGCACTGGGCTCAGACCCAGCTCCCAGCAGCCCTTATGTAAATAAAGTGCAGGGGCAAAGATTTTGATCCCATTAGGCAGGATTAGTGCCTTGCAAGGCCCTGGCATTAAAATGTCATTGGCGGTGGAGGGAGAGAGCTGGGGTCATTCCCATTCCTGTCGACCTTCCCTGTTGCCAGTGCTTGGCGTCCCGTTTATCGCATCCATCTCTGCCGGCAGCTCCGCTGGAGCGGCTCAGCCCGCAGGCAGCATCCCCTGCACCACTCCCTGGTGGGGCTCAGCCCCCGGCGTCACCAGTGCTGCAGGGGCTGGTGCCGGCAGGATGGGGACAGCATGGCTTGATGGCACCTTTCTGCATGGAGGGGACTGCGCTGGGCTGGCATAGCTGGCGCGGCGCGGCGTGGCACAGCACGGCACCTGGCTGGCGGCCCCGGGGAGCTCAGCACTGGCCCGTGCTGCCGGCAAATGTGCAGATGTTCCCAGGGACGCCTCTCGCTGCTGCCTGTGTTTGGAAAGTGATGAATTTCTGCACCAACTAATTAGTCTCTAATTAGCAAGTGGAGTGTAAACAGTCACAACAGATGGGGGAGAGGCAGAATTAGCAGTAATGACCCTTCGTTTGGGGGGGACGTGCCTGTCACGCACCAGGAAACCTCCTGCTGGGTCCAGGTCCAGGGGAATTGCGGCCTCCATCCGTGCCGGCTCTGTGGTGGGACAGTGAGGTGGTGGGCACCCCTGTGCACCCCGAATTTGGTGGTGCCGTGGCCTGTCCTGCTCCTGGGACAGTGGGAGAGAGGAGTTCCCCCCGGCCTGCTAGGAGCAGAGCTGAGATGCCACGTGCTGCTGGTATGTCGGGGAGCAGAAGGAAACTGAGGCAGGGAGGGCTGCAGGAGGGGCTGGGGTGTGAGGGGCTGCAGCGCTGCTCAGCATCAGGGCCCCTCACCCTTCTCCCCTCCAAGCCACGGCACTCTGTGCTGGAGGTGGGAGCCGGCACGGATGGCCACGGGGGAGCTGGTGGAGAGGCAAACACCGGGAATAGCCTGTCTTGTTTCTGGAGGCCTCTTCGGAGATGTCGGCACTAAACCAGCTGTGTTCCCCTCCCCGGGTTCCTCTTCTTCTCCTGCCACCCCCGGCCCCGGTGTTGGGCTGGGATCCCCGGTGGGGCGTGGGGCTCTTGGGCGGCTGCCCTTGCCAGGCACTGGCCAGCCCGGGAGGATGATGAGGATTTCACACATGGCTGCCCCAGGGGAGCGTGGCCAGAGCTCGATGACACCTTCGCCCCCTGCAAAGGACAGCCAGTGCACCTGGGACGCCCAGCCCCGCTGTCCCCTGCCTGTGGCTGGGGTAGTTTCAGCTTTCCCAGGGGAGCAGAGGACTCAGTGGGGAGGACAGGGGGAGCCGCTTGGTCCAAGGTAGCTGCCGTGACCTTCGTGGGTGGATAATGATCGCACAATCAATAGTGGAATTAGGAGCTGCCTCTCCTCCTCTGTGCTGTTTTTCACCCCTTAATGCAGAACAGATGGCTCGGGCGCTTCAAAGCAAGATGAGCCTTAGCTGCTTAAAATCAAATTAGGATGTATGCAAACAGCGTGCGGGCCTGGGGGAAGGTGCACCAGGAGCACCCTGCCTCCCAAATGCCTCCCAATCACCTCCCAAATGCTGGGTGCTGGGCTCAGTGGGGGGTGCACTGAACACGCCAGGTCTCAGTCCCGCTGTGCCACCGGAGTGCTCAGCCAGGCCCCGGCAGCACAGCCCTGCGGTCCCGTGATTTCTGGTGCAGCCTGTGCATGCATGACCACCACTGGTGCCTGGGGATCAGCCCGTTTTGCCATGGGTCCTCGCTGCAGTGGTGCATCGGCTGCATCTAGCCCAGCTGGACCCCCAGTCGGGTACATGGCTCATTTACTGCTTTCATGCAGGAGGTGTTTGGCCCCAGAGTGGCGTCTGGCTGTGCCACGGCCCCAGCCAGAGGCTGTGGTAATCCCACTAGTCTTCAGCCCAATGTGGGCGAAGCCCCGGCATTGCAGGTCAAGCTCCTTCCATGCCATGGTGGGGACACGTGTGCACACCCCCGTGCACACACGGGCGGAGGTGGCCCACGCCATGCACAGGTACAGATCCTGCACCTGGACATTCCCATGAGCTCACCTCGGTCAGCCCCAGCAGCACGTGTGCCCACAGCGTATCTCACTCCTTGGGCATCCCGAAAGCTGCAGCTTGGCCGCTGCAGGGCTGCCATGAGCTCTCTGGACTGCGGAACCACGCGGCCACAGGTCGGGCTCATAGCCAGCTGCCCTTGGTGCCAAAGCCTACAGCCGGGGTACCCTTCTGCCCCTGTGGCATCTGGGGTTTGCTGGGGAGCTGGGCTGCTGCAGGGTTCGGCCCCAGTGCCCCACACCTGCTCTGCGAGGTGCCCCGATGCCCGGATCCAGCCCTGGGGCAGGGACACCGGGGTAAAGGCTGCCCGTGCCAGCCAGCACTGCTGAAGGTCGAAGAGGAGGATTAAATTAAGGAGCCACAAGCTGCTCCTTCCCTGCCTAATGACTTGCCTGGCATTTAGCACTACTGTGCTCATCCTGGGGACGGGCAGGACAGGGCAGCCAGGTGTAAATTGGATGGGCATTTCCACATGGGTGCAGCAAGCAGGCACCCCAGGGTGTGCAGGAGCTGGGCCCCACCAGCACGGAGAGGAGAGGGACCCCCACTGCAGGTCTGGCGGTGTCTGGGTGCCTCTGAGCTCCTGCAAACTCGTGACATCCCCCCAGGACAGTGGGGCACCAGAGCAGGCTGAGCCCACGGGCACGGGTACTGCTTTGGTGAGGCTCATGGTGTGGAGAGCCGTGGCAGGAATTCAGCTTGTGCACACAAGAAAGCAAAGCCCTACCCCAAAAGAAAAAACCCAAAGCCATGATTGAAAGCACACTTGAAAGCTGCTGGGGAATATGAATGTGTCTTTGAAGTAAAAGGGCTTCCATTTGTTAAGCAGAAAATGGAGCTGTGTGTTTCGATTTATAGTTTTACTTAGCAAATAAAACAGGAGAGGAGTAAGTGTTTATGTCTCGCTCTGCTCCCAGCCCCTCCGCCCCCTTCACCCCCCGAGTTAAAAGCTCACTGCTTCTGAAACGCTACAAAGGCAGCCAGGAATAAAGCAAAGCCAGCAGCTTAGATAAACCCTAGATGGGCTAAGCTGTTGTCAATAGACTTGTGAAATGGCTGGGGAGGGGGGGATGGCCAGTGGAGGGGTCTGGGGGCCCTGGCTGGGACAGGGGGACATGTGGAGGTAGCTGCCAGCATCCCCTTGCCCATGTGCTGCTGATTTATGGTCCTGCCCATGATGAAGTGCTCCTGATGCTGCGGGGCTGGCAGGCTATGGGGCTGGCAGGCTATGGGGCCAGGCATGTTATTCATGGGGCTGGCGTGGGGCAGCTCATGGTTCTTACCCCGTCTCCCTCCTCTCTCTGCAGACGATGTCTCCCCATACTTTAAGACCGAGCCGGTGCGGAGCCAGGTCCACCTGGAGGGGAACCGCCTGGTCCTGACGTGCATGGCGGAGGGCAGCTGGCCCCTCGAGTTCAAGTGGCTGCACAACAGCCGGGAGCTGACCAAGTTCTCCCTGGAGTACCGGTGAGTCCCTGCCTCCGCGTTGGCCGCTGAGCATCCGGGGCAAATCCTGCCCGGCACACCGGTCGCTGCCGGCAGCTGCTGCGGCACAGCAGGCATCGCTGGTCCCCCTGCGAGGGGATGTGGTCCCGGGGAGGCGGGCTGCACGGAGGCAGTGGTTAGCATGCCAGGAGCTGCCGCCTCTGTTTGGAGAGCAAACGGTGGATTTAAGCAGGTCAACAATGGAGAGGATGTGTTTGCACAGAGTGGGATTAACACCAGGCTGCAGATCATGACCAGCTCGTGGCTCCCTGAGAACGGCCCGACCAGGGGAAGGAGCAAGAAAGGGGGGCATGAGAGATCACGCCGGGTTTGGGCATCCAGCCCTGTGTGCTGACTAATCCTGCCACAGAGCAGCCGGCCCCATGTCACTGCCCGCTTGGAGCTCGCCTTTAAATCAAGCTGGGCACCTCTCGCCATCTCTTCTGTCTGCGTGTGTCATCCTCTGTGTTTTAATCAATAATTCAGCCCGAGACAAGCCATTCCCCATTTAAAGGCATTGAATCCAAAGGCTTCGTGTTGCTGTAGCAACGTGGGGCTGCTTGGGGATGCCAGGAACACAGACAATGTGGTGGGGTGACGTCCCCTCCCTGGCACCCTGTGCCATGCTGGGTCCCCTCCCCAGCACGGTGCCATGCAGGGTGCTGGAGCAGTGGCCATCCTTGGGGACCCTGGGGAGTGTCCTCCACTAAGCTGTGGTGGCTGCAGCTCTGTGATGTCCTCGATGCCCCAGGCTCGGTGCTGGGTGGTTGCACCAGTGCCGAGTGCCCGGTGGGACGGGTCCCTTGTCCCTAGCCCCAGTGTCGAAGCTCAGAGACCTGTTGAGCACTGTGATTCCCACAGCTCATGCCTGTCAGGAGTCACGCTGGCTGCAGTGGGAACGATGCAAAATGTCAATCCTTAAATGGGATTGTGGGGATGGTGGTGACAGCAGGGCAGGGGGATGCAGAGCCTGTGCAGGGGCTCCTCCAGGGCAGCTGCACAGTGCTGGGGCAGAGCCACCCACCCGAGGCAGGAGAAAGGCTTCAGGACTCCAACCCTGGCCTCTGACCCATCCTTGGAGTGGGTTGGGGTGCCTGGGGGGCACCTCCAAACTCAGAATGGGGACTCCTGGCTTCCTTTCCTGGGTCTGCTCCTGAGTTTGCTCTGTGCCTCAGTTTACCCTTCTGTAGGAAAGGGGCCAGTGCTCATGTCTCTGCTCTGGGATGCCCGGCCGCTCTGGAGCCCCACGTCCCTGCGTCAAGGTGACTCCCTTTCCCCGGAGCCCCCAGCCCCCGCCTCCAGCTCCAGCATCCAGCCAGAAAGGATTAAGGAAGGAAGCAAGAAAATAAACAAACACATGGGGAAAACCCAAACAAACCCAGCCGCAGCTAATGAAGCAAACAGCCTCTATGCAAATCGCTGCCTGGCTTTAACCCGTCCTCTCCGTGGTGAGGATGCAACCTGCCGGCATCAGCTTCATTCTGCCTGGCATGTGCTGCCTGTCCCTGGGTCTCTGCGGGGATTTAATGCATTGAGATGAGAGTTTGGATGTCTTGCCTGGAATTGAGGGCTGCCGGTGAGGAAGGCGAAGTACCAAAATTAGTTATGATGGGCAGAAATTGAATTTTAATAGAGATGTCGGTGGCACGGAGCCAGCCTGCTCAGGCAGTGGGAAGGTAGTAATTAAAAGTTAACGAGTTTAGAAACAGAGTAATCCTTGGAGAGGGGAGGGCTGGTGCTGATGGCTGGGGAGGCTCAGGGATGCTCCTGTCTGTGTAGGGGCCAGGAATGGCTGTGGGTGCATGAGCGGCGTGGGTGAGGGATGCAGGGTGCAGATAGTCCCCCCCAGCTCAGGGCTGGCACGTGTCCCCCTGGTATGTCCCCACTCCGGGGGCAGCAGGGACCTTCCCCGGGGCCTGGCTGTGCCTGTGACAGGGTGCACCGTGCTTTGCAGCAGGGCTGTGTGCTGCGGGGGGGGCCGTGCCTGCAC
The DNA here is from genome assembly GCA_013400875.1 of Anhinga rufa. NCBI lineage: Eukaryota > Metazoa > Chordata > Aves > Suliformes > Anhingidae > Anhinga > Anhinga rufa. The sequence continues at coordinate 130,606 of VZTV01022123.1, read as the reverse complement.
AGCTGGCTGGGCTTTGTAGCATCACCTTGATTCCGGGCCAGGACGGCGTGTCACCGAGCGTTTTGTCCTTGGCATCCTTGGTGCTCCTCCCCAAATCCTCTCCTGCAGCAGGGCACCCCACCAGCACTGCCAGCTCCTATCGCCCACCCATTTTTCTGTGGGCTGGGGCTCACGCCCCCTCAGCCCCACGCTCCCTGTGAGCTGTTCTGGTTCATCCTCATCTGTTGGTCTGCCTGAGCTCGCGCGCGTTATAAGGGAAGGAGCCACTCTCCCAGTTTGGCAGCGTGTTTCCATGGCGACCGCCCTTTCCTTCCCGCAGCGATTCAGCCGCCAGCTTGCCACCCGAGCGACTTGTTGGCATGTGGTGAAGGGCAGGTGGGGAGTGGGTTTGGCAGGTCCCCGGCCCCGAGCCGGCGAGGGCCAAGGCAGTGCCTCCGTGTGCAGGTGGAGCCAACCCCTCGGGAGCATCCCTGGGGAATGCAGGGGGATTGGGGACCAGCTTGGCTCCATGTGCATGCGGAGCTATCTTCCCTCAGGAGCATCCCTGAGGATCAAGCGTGATCAGGGACCAGAGAGGGATTGGGGACCAGCCTGCCTCTGTGTATGCGTGGAGCCATCCCACCTTGGGAGCATCCCTGGGGACTGCGGGGGAGTGGGGACCAGCCTGGCTCTGCGTGTGCACATGGACCCATCCCCCCCGGGAGCATCCTTAGGGACTGTGGGGGAGTGGGGACCAGCCTGGCTCTGTGTGTGCACATGGACCCGTCCCCCTGCCCCGGGAGCATCCCTGGGAACTGTGGGGGATCAGGGACCAGCCCGCCTTCACCCATTTGCTGCCTCCATAGCCTGCCACTGGCATGGGGTGTGTGAAGACAGCTCTCCCACCTGCCTCCCATGCCTGGGGACCCCACAGCAAAACCCTGTCCCCTCCGACGCCCATTGTGACCTTCGTTAAGGTGGCGGCAGGGTGGTGGGTGGTGGAGGCTTACCGATATGCTCCACTCCCATGCCCTGGCATGCCGGCATTGCGCTCTCCAGGGCCAGCTCTCTTTTTCCGTGCATAATCTCACTGGTGCCGGGCTTTTCTGCAAGCTCTCCAGAGCCTGACTTCTTCTCGTACAAGGAATCATAACATGCAAATCAGGCAGCTTGATGTCTTTAATGAAATCCTCGGAAGGAAAGCGCTTCTCTGGTGAATTGAGGATATTTATTTCTCATACAAGAAATTTAACATGCAGATTAGTTGGGTCTGGTAATTTATCACAAGAGATTGTCCTATTAAGAGTTGCATCGAGTCCTGCTGCCTTCAGAAATTACCTTACACATAGATTACCTCTGGACAGACTCCCATCCCATAGAGATGCATCTTCTATCTACTAAATCAGCCCTCTTTCCTCTCCCCACATCCCTCCACAGCTGGTGCGGGAGCCCAGCAGCCTACTACAGGATCCCCCGCCTCTTCCCAAAGAGCCTAGATCCATTTTGCCGGGAGCTCAGAGCCCAGGAAAGTGTAATTACATCTCTGACACTTGCTGGCTTTGCTGCTGTAGTGCTCACCACAGCAAAAAGGCATTGGCACGACTGATCCTGCCGGCCCTGCCCTGGGTTTCTTGGGCAAACTGCAGCCCCAAGACCCTGCAAGCCCCGGGGCTGGTTTCCAGCATGTGGTGTCCCTGTCTGCTCCCATGCATGGGGAGGGTTGGCCGGAGCCACCCTGCATGGGTTCACTGAGCAGGGGCAGATTTGGGGCTGTTTCGACTCCCCCCACCTTGCTGGGTTGGGATGTTTTGGGGTACGTGTCCCCCAAGTATGTAGGGAACATGGCATGCTGCACACTGGGGACCCCACCAAGCATTTATGGCCTTTTGAGGACTTCAGATGTTTGATACCTATACTTTATTCCCAAATTATGTAAAACATGGAGCCAAGACCCACTCAAAAACACAGACCTGTGGGCAAGCGGGGCAGTTCACCCCCGGCTCCCTGCTGGGCCCCCAACCTGTGACACTGCTCGCTGGGAGCACGTCCCTACTCTGGCTGGACCAGCTCTTTGCCAGCCCAGGTGTGAAGCACAGCCCTCTCCCCTGGGGAGCTAATTGTCATTCAATAATATAATTAATGGAAGCTGATGAAATTCAGAGAAGTTGCAGCCAGGCTAAGTGGAAGCCCAGCAGTGAGCTTCTGGTGCCTGTGGCTCCAGCTTGGCCGGTTTTACATTCAACATAGCCATGTGGCAGCGTGGGTTGCTCCTGGCAAAGTCCCTGGGAGCACCAGTGAGGCAGTGCCGAGCAGGTAATGGGCAGCACAGGGTGGGCTTTGCTGGTGATGCTTGTGCTGTGAAGCCTCCTGCTTTTCCCTGTGCTTTGTTTGCCTTTGAGGGGGACACCGGGAGGTCGCGTGAGCAAGCGGCAGCGATTGCCGGGCACAGGGCAATGCTGCCTGGCAGTCGTGCGGGCATCGGGGCTGGCAGGAGGCACGTGGGGGGAAAGTGATGGAGGGGATCTCCTAGGTGGGACCTTACGTGGGCTCAGGCAGCCACGGGAAGGAGACCGGTGGAGGGCTCTCAGACCCAAAGATGCCACCTGAGCTGGGCGGTGGCCAAGCTCCTGGTGAGGGACGTGCCAGAGCCCTCCAGGTGCTGCAACACCAGGTGAGACTTGTGCGCTCGCTCCCCTCTCTGCTCTGCAGGAAGGCAGCAGATTAATATGTGGGCATTAATTATTAAATGGGCCAATTGAGGCGGCGATTTACAGGGCTGCTGGCGCCTGCCAAGTTCCCCTGACCAAAGGAAACCACTTCTGGCAAGCAGAGAAGTGATGGCTCTGGCCACGTGTGTCAAACAGAGCCCTTTCCAATCAGGAGCTAATTGAGATCCAATAATACAGTTAACAGGGGCTGATAAAACACCAGGGGGGTTATTTAAAAACATGTTGAGCGGAAGCCCAGTGCCATGGCTGGGCGCGGGCCGAGGTACTGGGACATGTGGCTCAGATGCTGGGAGTCGTTAAACCTTTGCTAAGTGTGTTTTAATGCTCACTTGACATTTCATTATCACACAGTAACTATTCAAATACATGTCCCCTCTAGAATTAATTAGTCGTTATACAGGGCATTAATCAAAGGGGACTGTGCCAATGTGCTTATATCCAAAATCTGATCCAGCTGTTGCTGTTACTGGGTGGCATTGGAAGAACCGCACAGATTTCTGCGCTCTTTTGGCTTTCAATTTGATGGATCAAATCCTTAGGCTGATGCTTTTCACGGCCCCTCTCCGCCCCCTCAATCTAATAATAATTCGGCAGCGTCAGCCCCACGCTTCTCAGCAACCCTACAATAATAGAGCTGCGAGCATCAGCCAAGGCTGGGGCATCGCTCTGCCGGAGCGCAGGGGCCTCGCGGTGCCTTGAGCAACCCTACAATAACAAGGCAGCGTGTGCAGCCTGGCGTGCCAAGTGTATGGGTGCTACTGGTGCCTTGCCAGGGTTGCATGGCGAGGCGGGTTATGGCTGATTGTGGTGCTGTGCCCTGCTCTACCTTGCTGCTGTGGAGCTGCTGGGTAGATGGATGGGGAGGTCGTGGTTCCCGACACGCAGCCCATCCATCTGTCAGATCGATCTGCTGCCAAAGCCTTCTGCTGGCTGGCTGCTTCTGCAAACCTGCCGGTCCCCCGGCACGGAGCTTCTGGCTCTGGAGCCCCCTCCTGACCCTGGGGCCAAGTGTGGCACAACTGCTTCCTGACCGAGCCTGGAGACCGCCGCTGCTGTTTTCCATCAATGCATTTTTTTGGAAGCGTGGGTCATTCCTCCCTTCTCCTCACTTCGGAAGTGCTTTTCCCCACAGACAATGTCCTGTCAACCTCTGTCTTTAAAAGCAAACCAAACAAGCCCCTGAAACAGCGGAGTCAGCAGCAAGGGCTGCACCGGGAGCGCAGCCAGACCTCCATCCTGGCTCGAGCAGCACAAATCGTGCCTCTGGGCTGGTGGATGGGCAAAGCGACCCGGCTGGGGCTGTGCCTGCGGGCACCAGGCAGCAGGATCGGCCCCAGGCGGAGGAGCCACTTGCTTGCACAGGGGAGCCAGGAGCTCCTGGCCATGGAGGAGCAGCCGTGGCTTGTGGCCACTTGCTCCAACTGGGGGGGCTGCGTGGGGTGCTGGGGCTGCAGGTTTTACCTCTCCTCCTGCCTACAGCACATCCCTCTGCAAGGGGGTGAAATCGGTTACTGGCCCCTTACAGCCAGGCACGATGGGGAAGGAAATAAAACCAGAGCGATCTTGGCTAAAAGCCTCCGTGGAAGCCGAGTAGCAGAGAACAAAGTCTCTGCTCGTATCTGGTTAATGACTGCGGGCCAGGCTGCGCCCGGTAATTGATTTCCTTTCTCTGGGCTATTTTCAGCCGCTTAGGTGTGTGCAAAAGCTCTGCTCCTTAACAGCTGCTCCAGCTCCGGTGGTGTGGGACCAGGCCCCATGAACTGGGGCTGCAGGGGTGTCCCCATCGCGGGGCGGGGGGGGCGGTGAAGGCTCCCCATGCTCACGGAGGTGTCCCAGCCCCTGGCTCCCAGCGCGTGGGGACATGGCACTGCAGTGGGGCTGTGCGTCAGTGGGTGCTTCGTGCGTGGGTGCATGTGAGCCCCAAGGGTGGGGGCGGTTTGGGTCCCACAGGGTGGCTCACGGGCTGCGCCGGGGGCTTTGCACTGGCCCCTTCCCGGGATGAGGGTTTGGAGGGGATGTGGCAGTGAGGATGTGACAAGGGGGTGCACAGGAGGTCTGTGCGGGGACCATGCGTGCCCCTCTGCTGCTGAGCGGGCAGGTGAGTGTCAGCAAGTGTCTGTCTGTCCAACTGCGTGCATGTGTGTGTTTAGGAGTCACGGTGTGTGTGTGTGATTTGTTAATGAGGACACCACAAGGAGAGCGGGCCCATTATTCCCGGTGTCCACATCAGTTCCTGACAGCTCCATGGAATTGAAATATCTTATTTAAAGCCTCTGGGGATTATTTTTAAATATCAGCCATGACACTCAAGGACTCATTCCCAAAGGACATCCTCCCTTCTCCATGGGATGGGTGACCCCCAGCACGCTGCATGGATGGGTGGGTGGGTGTCAGCAGGTTTGATGCCAGCCCTGCTGTGCCCATCCCAGCTTGGTGATGCCACCGGGTGAGGCGGGAGCCCCGTGCCCCCGGCACCATCTCCCACGCCAGGGAGGGTGGGCCTGCCACACTTTCTGGCAGAGGGGACGTGCTCCTACTGTCTTATGAAAGTTTAATTTACGCTCAGTTATCAAAAGAACAAACAAAGCTCTGCCGAAACAGCCTGCGGCAAGTTTTAATGCAAGATTAGGTTTTGGGCAAGGAGGGTTGAGCTTGCTTATTTATCCCCTTACTGCTTTATCTTGGAGCCGTCCCCATTGGGGAAGGCGATGCTGCGGTGCTTGCCTGTCCCGCCCAGGATCACCAGCCTGTGAGGGGGCTCTATCCCATTTTGGGGGGTGATGGAGCAGGAATGCCCGCATCTTTCCTGGGGGTGGGGACTGCTCAGGGAGGTCTGGCGGCAGGGGGGTCTGGCTTGGGGACGGGGGCAATGCTTGTGGGTGGCGGGTGAGTCAAGACATGGTTATTTCCTTTATCAGCTGCTGGTGCTGGAGGCTGATAAGAGCAGCTGCTGGGCGCTGGGGATGATAAGGCAGCTCAGCCCCAGCTAATCGGAGCGGTGCTGGGCTCAGCTGCATGGGGGGAGTGACACTGGAGTGTGTCACTCCGGAGTGACACCGGCAGACCCTGGTGTGCCTCTGCCACGCACCGCCGGGGCTCGGCACAGGGATCAGGACAGCGGGTGCCAGGTCCCCAGCAGCTGCCTCTGCTTTTGACAGGTGGAAGCCACTTGCCCAGTGCCTCTCACTCGTAGCAGTGAGTCACTGTCCACCCCTGCACGGGGAGGGCTATGGCTGTTGATTTGTGCCATGTGCGTGGCGTGGCCACCTCCTGCGTGCGTGGCCACAAGTCCCTCTGCAGCAGCAAGGGACGCTGTGTTGTCTCCCCAGCATGCAGATGTGTGCACACACAGACATGCTTGCACAGATATGCACATACATGCTTGTACACACACCTCCAGAAGCTGCTTCTTGGCACCTGGCACAGGGGTTGCTGCCCAGCAGTAAATGAAGGGCTTGTGTAGGACCTGCAGCCTCTCCCGGGGGCCATGGCTGTCACTTGGCTGTCCCCCCCACTGCTGACGTGGCTCGTCTCTCCCGCAGGTACATGATCACGTCGCTGGACCGCACGCACGCCGGCTTCTACCGCTGCATCGTCCGCAACCGGATGGGAGCCCTGCTGCAGCGCCAGACCGAGGTGCAGGTGGCCTGTAAGTGACAGCCCTGCTCAGTGATGGACTGGCCAGGGACACCCAGCTCCCCAGCGCTGCAGGATGGCTCGGGCATTGGTGCAGCCCATGGCCAGCACACGAGTCCAGAGCATCCCTGGGGTGATGCTGGCAGGGAGGGAGCTGTTGCTGCCTCTGCTGCTCCCACTGTCCAGTGGGGCTGTAGTGGTTGAGGGTGCAGGGGGGCACCCCATGGGCAGGGCAGAGCACGGGGCGCAGGCAGAAAGCACCGGGGCAGGGAACTTCGTAGCACCCTGTCTGGGCAGGCGGCTCCGGCTCGCTGGCAAGGTGAGACGCTTTGCAGTGTGAAAGCAGCGCCGCTCCTCCCTGGCTGTGTGGAGCGCTGGAAGCAAACACTGTTCATAATTGTTACTGAAAGCAAACAGGAGCACACAGGGCCAGGCGGCCACATCCATCAGCACGGGAGCAGGGGCAGCCAGGCTGGCAGCTTGGTCCCCGGTGCTGCTGCTGTGGCTTGGCATGGATGCCGCAAACGAGCGGACCCGAGCAGCATGGGCCAGACCTTGGGGGTCTGTGCTGGGGGGTGACGCAGAGGGACCACGGGGGGCTTAAGCAGGACAGGAGGGGGCTGGGACCCGGAATTCTGACTCTGTGTCCCGGGGAACTTGCCCCTCTCTGTCACCCCTCCCCTTAAGCCCCTTCCTGAGGAGCAATGACAAATCAGGAAGCTAATGAGAAATTAATAAGGCAGCTGTGCTAACAACTAATGATAATGGCAAAGTCGTTAAAAAAAGATTCTTTACATGTTTTTAATTACAGCAATTAAGGGAAGTCAATAAAAATCCCCTGCCCCCCTTCTCCATGCATGCTGCTTCACTCTGCTTTCCTCAACTGCTGTGTGCTTCCAGCCTGTGAACGGCTGGACAGGACAGGACAGGACAGAGGCAGGGGTGCCCCAACCTTGCCCGCAAAGCCAAGGTCGTGCTGGGATGCTCCCAGCACTGGGCCACGGGTTGGGGCAGGGAGAGGTGCTGGGGAGCACTCCTTGCTGTGGCTGCATCGCATCCTTGGTGGGGGACACCTTGGCAGGTGTCCCCAGTCCGGCGTGCAAGTGATGGGGCTGTGCAGCTCTGGGTATTGCAGGGATGGATCCTGGTACAAGTGCAGCCCTGGGCACACAGGAGCAGCCCGTGGGGTCTGAGCTACCCCACCGCTATCCCACGCCCTGTGCCAGCCAATCTGCCCCAGCCAAGGAGGGGAGCAGACCCCAGGGCAGCCCCTCCACATCCCCTGGGGGAGCCCATCCCTGTAGCCTCCAGCCTGCTCCCCAGCTGAACCTGGGACTGGACCCTGCTGGGTCGGGCACATTGCCAGCCCTTCCCCAGCCCCTGATAACGGTTCTCCCGCACATTTTGCAGACATGGGGAGCTTTGAGGACAGCGAGACGCAGCAGAGCGTGTCCCATGGGGAGGCGGCTGTCATCCGTGCGCCCCACATCGCCAGCTTCCCCCAGCCCCAGGTCACCTGGTTTCGCGATGGCCGGAAGATCTCCCCCAGCAGCCGCATGTGAGTACCCCCGGCACCCACCCAGCGTCTCCCCAGCATCCAGAGATTCCCTTGGCTTCCATTGTCCTTGCAATAAGGATGTTTAATAGATGTCTTGAGTGCATCGTGCTAAAACCTGAATGCAGGCTTGGCAACCAATGCCTCTGTTTGTCATTGGGGAAATGAATTAAAAAAAAAAAAAGGAAATAAGTGGGAGGGAAGTGGGCAAAAGGGGTGCAGCACGTGCCGGGGCAGCAGCCGGCGTGACAGAGCTGGGCACAGCACACGCGCGTGTGCCAAGCGTCCCCGTGGGGCTGCGGCAGGCCCCAGTGCTGCTGGAGCAGCAAGCCCAGTGCTGGCAGCCGCAGCGTGCGGGAATTGAATTTGTAACCCACATTATGCAGGAATTGAACTGGTCTCCTTTCTATTTGCAAAGCAGGATTGAGGAGATAAAACTGCTTTATCTCATATTTAATGGTAAAAATATATTCCCCAAACCATTTTACGTTACCAGCAGATTAGATAGTTCCATTAAAAAAAATAAAAATATAAAAAAGTCCTATTAATCTGCACCATCCGACGTGCTCTGCTTGGTGTGGAGGGTGTGGGGCTTGGTCCCAGCACGGTTCTGGCTCTTGCCTGGGGCCAGTGGCTGAGCTGAGCCCCTGTCCAGGGGTCGGTGCCTGGGGCAGGTGGGAGGAAGGCTGGGGATCATGCCCATCCCATGTGGGAGCTCCAGGTGCTGGGTGGGGAAACGAGGGTCCCAGCTTGCTGCATCGGTGTCCCCATTGGGTTTGCATCCCCGTCTCACGCTGCCTGCTCATCCCTGCAGAGCCATCACGCTGGAGAACACCCTTGTCATCCTCTCCACGGTGGCCCCAGACGCAGGACGTTACTATGTGCAGGCGGTGAACGACAAGAATGGGGACAACAAGACGAGCCAGCCCATCACGCTGACCGTGGCCAGTGAGTGTGGGGGGCATCGCGCCCCTGGCCCTGCTCCCCCTGTGCCGCCTGGCTCGCCCCCAAGTTTAATTTGCAGTAAATCTCTTCGGAGGCTCCGGCTTCTGCTGACTTAACAGTTCAGCCGCCTCAAATTTATTTAGGCACTTCGGGCTGTGCTGCAGGCACTAATTGTATCACAGGCAGAACCTCCCCCTCCATCCCTGCTGCTGGGGCTGGATCTGGCCATGCCCCGGGATTGGGCTGCGGGATGGGATGGTGCAATGTAGCCCCCGATGGGAGCAGCTTTGCTGCCGGACACCCTGCCCCGCTCCTGCCCGTGTTCTCCTTGCAGCCCATGCTGCTCCGGATCAACCCCTGCCTGGGGGAGACCCCTGTGGCTCCATCCCTCCAGTCCCCGTGGACCCTGCAGGACATGGCCGAGGGTCCCCCTCAGGATGTGTTCAGGTGTTCAGGGTGTTCAGGTGGTGACAGCCCATCCCAGGGAAGATGCCCCAAAGTGGCATCAGTCTTCCCGGTACTCTCTTCCCATCTCCCCTCCTGCTGCTCCGTGGTGGGGTTTATCCCTTTCCGTGAAGGGCCCTGCCTGTCCCCCTTCCCCTCCTGCCCCATTAATCTGTTTTTCTGTACCTTGGCATCCCGGTGCACAATAAACAACCTGGAGCCCATGTTTATGGATTCAGCTATATCAGCAGCTTTCAAGCCGATCGCATTTTTACAGCACCTACATGAGGGTTTTTTATTGTTGCAATCATTTTGCTTTATATACTCCACTTCTCCCTCCTCCCTGCCAGCCGGTGCTGCCTTGCAGGCTGGGGGCCGGGCTGGTGCCATGGGGTCCCACGGGCTTCCGTGGCAGGAGAGGGCTTAGGGAGAGCTGTGAAGGCACCCTGATGCCAAGGTGATGGGCTGGACCTGCCTGTCCTTCCCACGGGAGGGAAAAGCCCATCCACCTTTGTCTCCTCCATGCCACGCAGAGTGAGCACAGGGCTTTGGGTGCCCCAGCAGCCTTGCTGGGGGCTGGGGCACCCTGGGGTGAGCAGGGGACAGGGCGTGCTGATGGCTGTCCCTCTGGCCTCCTTCTCCCCAGACGTGGGTGGCCCGGCTGATCCCATTGCACCCACCATCATTGTCCCACCCAGGAACACCAGCGTGGTGGCCGGGACCTCGGAGGTGACCATGGAGTGTGTGGCCAACGCCAGGCGAGTAGCGGCAGGGCAGATGGGATGGGGATGGGGCATGTCCCCATTGGCATCGCCCGGCCCCAGGGTTGGGTGCCCCTGGCTCCCCCCAGGTCCCTTCCCACCAGGGCTCCTGAGTCCTGCAGAACAGAGGGAGGTGGTCATTTGGCAGGGTCCAGGGGGGCTGGCTCTCGACGTGCTCCTGGCCTCCCCAGGCCACTGATCAAGCTGCACATCATCTGGAAGAAGGATGGGGTGCCCCTCTCCAGCGGGATCAGTGACTACAGCCGCCGGCTCACCATCCTCAACCCTGCGCTGAGCGACAGTGGCTACTACGAGTGTGAGGCTGTGCTCCGCAGCAGCAGCGTCCCTGCCGTGGCTGAGGGTGCCTACCTCTCCGTCCTGGGTGAGGCCCTGGCCACAGGCAGCCCAAACCACACATGCAATGAGTTGGGGCAGCCTCAGCCCTGGGGCTGAGATGGGAAGTGACAGGCGGGAGTCACTGGGGGTGGTTTGGTGGTGGGTGTGGGGGACCCCAGCTCTAATGCCCATCACTGGGCTTCCTTTTGCAGAGCCACCACAGTTTGTCAAGGAGCCGGAGAGGCACATCACGGCCGAGATGGAGAAGGTGGTGGCCATCCCCTGCCAAGCCAAAGGTGAGGCGCTCCCCAGTCGCCCTCCCCGTGCCACCACAGCCCTATGCCTAACATGGCCCCGGCCCTTGCAGGTGTGCCCCCTCCCAAGATGGCCTGGTACAAGGATGCTGCCCTCATCCGCCTGGAGAAGCTGTCCCGCTTCCAGCTCCTGGCAGATGGCAGCCTGCAGATCAGCGGGCTGGTCCCTGACGACACCGGCATGTTCCAGTGCTTTGCCCGCAATGCGGCTGGCGAGGTGCAGACCACCACGTACCTGGCCGTGACCAGTAGGTGCCAGCCACCCCCACCCTGGAGCCTGGGGTGCCCTGCCTGAGCAGCGGGTGGGATGTGCCTGGGACCCTCCGGCTGGACTCCACAGAGGGCTTGGGGACCCCAGGAAACTCTCCCATGAGGATGGGACTCACCCTGGCATGGGCAGCTCCAGGCTGGGCATGGGGAAGGGCTTCATGTATGGCTGTGCATCTCTCTCTGCTCTGCAGGCATCGCCCCCAACATCACCAGGGGTCCCCAGGACAGCACGGTGATTGACGGCATGTCCGTAATCCTCAACTGTGAGACCTCAGGGGCTCCGCGCCCGGCCATCACATGGCAGAAAGGTAAAGGAGCTGGAGGCACTGGGGTGCAGGCAAGCCTGCCCTCTGAGCCCTGCCTCTGTCCTGCCCATCCCTGCATGTCCGTATGGCCCCGGGGCATCCTCTTCAAGCTCTGTGGCCACCAGGCTTGACACTGGGGCGCTGGGGGCTTATGGGGCTCCTCCATGTCACCCAGGGGAGCGGATCCTGGCCAGCGGCTCAGTGCAGCTCCCACGTTTCACCCTGCTGGAGTCGGGCAGCTTGCTCGTCAGCCCTGCGCACCTCGCTGATGCCGGCACCTACGTTTGCCTGGCCACCAACTCCCGTGGCGTGGACGAAGCCTCTGCCGACCTGGTCGTCTGGGGTAAGGCACCTACCAGCACAGCCAGGCCCCTCCTGCTGCCCTGCCTGTGTGCACAGTCCAGGATGAACCCTGCCCGACTCCACTGCCTCCTACCATGCATGGTGTGGGATGGAGCTCTCTGGGGATGCCAAGGATGGGCACTGTCACGTGGCTGGTTGGTTTGGATGGGTGCAAACTTGGGCTATCCCCCGCCGATGCCACCCCCGCAGCCCTCCAGGCAGAGCCGGTGGCTCATCCTGTCCCCCCACAGCAAGGACACGCATCACCGACCCGCCGCAGGACCAGAGTGTCATCAAGGGGACCAAGGCCATCATGAGCTGCGGGGTCACCCACGACCCCAGTGTGGATGTCAGGTACGTGCAATGGGGCTGGGAGGGTTGGGGGGACTGGGCACCCCCAGCCTGCCTGCCTGCCATCACTGCTGCCTGCCCTGCATGCCTGGGGAGGGAGCAGGCAGGTGGTGGGTGCCTCCATCCCCAGCACAGGCTGGTGGTCCTGCAGTGCCACCTGGTGCCCTGCGCATGGGGAGCCCAGCACGCTGGTGGGACCCCCAGTCCCCCCTCCTTGTGAGGGGCTGCAGGGTGCCAGGACTCCTCGGTGTGTCCCCCTGGCACAGGTACATCTGGGAAAAGGACGGAGCACCGCTGAGCCCAGAGGGTGGCCCACGGGTGCGCCTGGATGAGATGGGCACCCTCCACATCTCCCAGACCTGGTCAGGCGACATCGGCACCTACACCTGCAAGGTTGTCTCAGCAGGGGGCAACGACTCACGCAGCGCCTACCTCCGTGTCCGGTGAGACCCCCCTTGCCCCGGCTGGCACCCAGTGCCCCAGGCTGCACCCCCTCCCTAACCACCCCCTCCCTAACCCCTCCCCGTCCAGGCAGCTCCCCCATGCCCCCGAGAGCCCCGTAGCCGCCCTCAGCCCCCTGGAGAAACGAGCCANGGTGGTGGGCAGGGGGGTGAGGGGGAGGGAAAGGGGATGCTCTGGGGAGCTTGGGGACCATGGGAGTCATTAGCCAGCCTGCCACTGGGCAGAGGACCCTGGTGTCCTGCAGGTTGGGTTCTCCACCCCGCTGCCCCCCTCTCCCCTCACAGATGCGCCCTGGACCGTGCTGCTGGCCAGCGTGGACCCCGAGTCGACATCGGTGGTGGTGCGGGGCTTGGTCCCCGCTCGCTCCTACCAGTTCCGCCTCTGTGCTGTGAACGACGTGGGCAGGGGACAGTTCAGCAAGGACACGGAGAGGTGAGCTGCGGCCAGGGGCCTGCGGGGGCCAGTGGCCCTGGGTGCTCACTCCCGCCTTGTCCCTCATAGGGTGTCCCTGCCCGAGGAGCCCCCCTCTGCACCCCCCCAGAACGTCATCGCCAGCGGCCGCACCAACCAGTCCATCATGATCCAGTGGCAGCCTCCCCCCGAGAGCCACCAGAATGGCATCCTCAAGGGCTACATCATCCGGTAAGTGCCGGTGGGGGAGCATGGGCGTCCTGTCCCTGGCATCCCAGGGCGCTGCTGGGGACACCGGCAGCTCTGACAGCCCCTGCTCCGCAGGTACTGCCTGGCTGGGCTGCCGGTGGGCTACCAGTTCAAGAACATCACCAACGCCGACGTCAACAACCTGCTGCTGGAGGATCTCATCATCTGGACCAACTACGAGATCGAGGTGGCGGCGTACAACAGCGCCGGCCTGGGGGTGTACAGCATGAAGGTGACTGAGTGGACCCTCCAGGGAGGTAAGCAGGGACGGGGGGGCGGGAAGGGGCTGTGCCATAGGGGTGTTGGGGATGGGTGGCAGGTTTGGGGGGTCCCAGGGGGACTGGGACCTGCTGGGAAGGGGTGACCAGGGGCTGCAGAGCCAGGGCAGGACTGGCCCAGCCAGGGGCATCTTGGGGCACCATCCTGGGTGCCTGAGGTCCTCCCTGCTGTGGGTGCCTATGCTCCCGGGGGGCTGGCGCCTGGGCAATGGAGGGGACCTTGCGGAGCCGGAGCCACTGCAAGCCATCCCTTCATCCCGGCAGTCCCCACGGTGCCCCCTGGGAACGTGCAGGCTGAGGCCACCAACTCCACCACCATTCGCTTCACCTGGAACCCTCCCAGCCCCCAGTTCATCAACGGCATCAACCAGGGGTACAAGGTGAGGGGTGATTCCTGCAGGTCTCCCTGAAAATGGGGCAGCCGGGGGGAGGGGGAAACCTTCATAGACTGGCTTGACTCCTCCTTGCAAAAACCCCAGATTTTACTTGATTCTGGCCTGACTGTTAAAAAAATATTTACTGAGATTTAACACTTGCATGGGCTCGGAGTCTCCCATGCTCTGTAATTAATTCCAAATTGCAATTAATTCAAATTTACATTAATTAAATTGAATTAAAACATTGAACATGTTTCTTAATCCACTCAAAAGAAGTTCTGGAATTTAATTGCCACTGAATGAGATAACCAGAGCAAGTAGGATATTTAACGTTCTTATTAAATACCACTTAGTATTTTTGATTAGTATTTTTAGGGTCTAATTAGTATTTAATTAAGTTGCTATAGGCTATCTTGCACAATACCAATTAAATGCCCAAACATCCCTCCGAAACACAAGTGAGCAGGCGATTACACGCCGTTATCAATGGGAGTTAATCACAAAGTGCGCGCTCCGTATCGGCTCGTACGGGTAAACACGTGCTGTTAAAGGCCTCAAGTGTTCCCTGCACCGTTAATTGATATTTAATCAACTCTGAATAAATAAGAGAAGGCCCGAGCTGCCTGGAGGATGGTGTTTGTGGTACTGATGTGCACGGTGGAGACATCGGTGCCTGGTGTTGGTGTCCCAGCTCCTTCTTCCCGCAGCTCATTGCCTGGGAGCCGGAGCACGAGGAGGAGGCGACGGTGGTGACGGTGCGGCCCAACTTCCAGGACAGCATCCACGTGGGCTACATGGCGGGGCTGCGGAAATTTGCCGAGTACTTCACCTCGGTGCTGTGCTTCACCACGCCGGGGGACGGCCCGCGCAGCCCCCCCCAGCTGGTGCGCACCCACGAGGACGGTACGGGGAGGCTCTGTGTTCCCGCGGGATGGACCCTGCCTGTGTGCGGCTCCCGGGGTGGGCGGGAGCAGCCCCGAGGTGCGGGACCCGGTCCCACTGGTGCTGCCGGTGGGGATGTGGAACAGGGGTGCCACTGAGCCCTGGAAAGCCCCATCCAAGGGGAGCCCCATCCATGCTCTCTACTTGTGGGGGTCCCGTGGGTGCTGAGGTCTCCTGCCCTCGGGTGCATGGTTGCGTGTTGAGCCTGGGCATCTTTGGGCAGTGCCTGGCCCCGTGGGACATCTCAGCTTCAGTGACATCCTGGACACGTCCCTGAAGGTCAGCTGGCAGGAACCGCTGGAGAAGAATGGCATCCTGACGGGTAAGGGAGCACTGGTGGGTACCCAGCTCCCGCATCGGCCGCCTTCCCACCCTGCAGCATCTCCCACCCTGCAGCATCTCCCCCTGGTCCCCTTCCTACCCTACAGCATCTCTCCCTGGCCCCACTCAGCTCCTTGGGGTGGGTGATGATTGGGGGCTGATGGCACTGGGCATGTTTCAGGCTACCGGATCTCCTGGGAGGAGTACAACCGCACCAACACACGGGTGACCCATTACCTGCCCAATGTCACCCTGGAGTACCGTGTCACAGGCCTCACCGCCCTCACCACCTACACCATCGAGGTGGCTGCCATGACCTCCAAAGGCCAGGGCCAGGTCTCCTCCTCCACCATCTCCTCGGGGGTGCCGCCAGGTGAGCGCAGCAGCGTGGGGATGCCGGCGGGCTGTGGCCAGTGCTGGGGCTGAGTGGCTGGTGCCACCCACCCTGCCCTCTCCCCACAGAGCTTCCCGGTGCCCCCACTAACCTGGGCATCTCCAACATCGGACCCCGCTCTGTCACCCTCCAGTTTCGCCCGGGCTACGATGGTAAAACCTCCATCTCCCGCTGGCAGGTGGAGGTACAGGTACGGGGTGGCTCGGGGCGGGGTGAGGGGCTGTTGGGGGGCAGCTCACCCCACTCCCATCCCACAGGTGGGCCAGAGTGGTGAGGCCGAAGAGTGGGGGCTCGTCCACCAGCTGGCTAACGAGCCCGATGCCCGCTCCATGGAGGTGCCCAACCTGAAGCCCTACACCTACTACAGGCGAGTGGCTGGGATGGTGCTGTGGCATCCTCCCCGGGGGACTGGAGCCTTCTCACCCCCTGCCGTGACCCCCCCTTCTCCTCTCTCAGTTTCCGCATGCGGCAGGTGAACATCGTGGGCACCAGCCCCCCCAGCCTGCCCTCCCGGAGGATCCAGACCCTGCAGGCACCCCCAGACATGGCACCCGCCAACGTCACCCTGCGGACAGCCAGTGAGACCAGCCTGTGGCTGCGCTGGATGGTGAGGGGGGACTGTGGCTCTGGGTGGGGCGGTCTGTGCCCAGGGGCATGGGGCTCATGGGGGCAGGCGGGAGGGTGGGGAGCCGAGGGGAGATGGAGCTGGGGTGGCTGCAGGAGCCCGGGAGTGATGGTGCCTGTCTCTGCTGGCTGGGGCCAGCCCCTCCTGGAGCAGGAGTACAACGGGAACCCCGACTCGGTGGGCTACAAGATCCGGTACGCGCGTTTGGATGGGCGAGGGCAGCCGGCAGTGCATGTCATCCACGACCGTGTGGAGCGGGAGTACACCATCGAGGACCTGGAGGAGTGGACAGAGTACCGGGTGCAGGTTCAAGCCTTCAATGCCATCGGCTCGGGGCCCTGGAGCCACTCGGTGGTGGGACGCACCCGGGAGTCAGGTACCGCTGCACACCCCATGGCACTGGGCACCCACCCCAGCTGGATCCGGCCACTGACCCCGACTCTCATCCCTCCACCAGTGCCCTCCTCTGGCCCCAGCAACGTGTCAGCACAGGCTACCACCTCCAGCAGCATGCTGGTCCGATGGAGTGACATCCCTGAGGCAGACTGCAACGGCCTCATCCTAGGCTACAAGGTGAGCATCTACCCCAGCCCCAGCGCTGTGGCTCTGACTGCCAGCAGCCCTGCCCATGCCCTGCCAGCCTCACTCGCAGACATGGGAAGCATGGCTTTCTCTGGGGGGAATCACTCTGCAGACTGCCAGGTCCCTGATTGCGCCACCTCCAAGAGATTGGTGCCCATCTGTGCCAGCCCTGGCCACGCTGCTTCATCCCGGGGGTGTGCAGGGGGGTCCCAGGAGCTGTGGCCCTGCCTGGCCGTGTCACCCAGGGTCTGTTGCAGGTGATGTACAAGGAGAAGGACTCAGACACGCACGCCCGGTTCTGGCTGGCGGAGGGCAATGTCTCCCACAGTGCCCAACTGAGTGGACTGGGCAAGTACACGCTGTACGAGATCCGCGTGCTGGCCTTCACCAGGATTGGCGATGGTGTGCCCAGCCAGCCCCCCATCCTCGAGCGGACACTGGATGACGGTGGGTAGCAGCACCTGGATGGGCAGTGAGACCCGAATGGGCTGAGGGAGTCCCCTGGGTACATAAGTCCTCCTCATCCCATCCCATCCTTGTTCCCTGGGGTGATCCCTCTCTGCCCTGACTGGGACACCCAGGGTTCTCGTTCCTGGTGCATGGGGTTGAGCCCTGCTTGCACAGGGCCTGGTACTTTGCACACACTTTTTCACCCCCCAGTGAACCCCACCTCTCCCCCCTTCAGTGCCTGGGCCCCCCGTGGGCATCCTCTTCCCTGAAGTGAGGACCACCTCAGTGCGGCTTGTCTGGCAGCCACCCGTGGCACCCAACGGCATCATCCTGGGTAGGTGGGGAGCCATCCCGGTTGTGCCATGCCAGGATGCTCTGCAGAGGTCCTGTGGGAGCAGGGATCAGCATGGGGAGGTAGAGACCAGCTCCCTGAGATCCCCCGAGCATCTTGGAGCCCGTTGCCCCCAGGGCTGGGGATTCCCCATTTGGTGGGCTGTGCTGGGTCCCTGGCTGTGTGTGAGCTCTCCTGTGCAGGGAGCCAGAAACCCCTCATTGCTTGGCCCTGTGCGTGGGCAGGGATGGAGGGAGGGATGTGTGCACAGGGGGCCCAGGATGGTGTCCCCTCCGCTAGCCCCACCACGCTGCTCCCTTCCCCGCAGCATACCAGGTCACCCACCGCCTCAACACCACCATGGCCAATGCGGCCACCGTGGAGGTGCTGGAGCCCAGCGCCCGGCAATACATGGCCACCGGCCTCCAGCCCGAGGCCACCTACCTCTTCTGCATCGCGGCACAGACCCGCAAGGGCTGGGGCGAGGCGGCCGAAGTCCTCGTGGTGACCACAGAGAAGAGAGGTAATGGGGGGTCCAGTCTGTGGTGGTGGGCTGTGAGTGCCCATGGCGTGCTCGTGGTGCTCCCAGCCCCTTGCCTTTCCCAGACCGCCCACAGCCCCCCGGGAAGCCGCTGGCACAGCAGGAGGAGGTGCGAGCCCGCAGCGTGCTGCTCTCCTGGGAGCCAGGCAGCGACGGGCTCTCCCCTGTCCGCTACTACACGGTGCAGACCCGCGAGCTGCCCGATGGTGAGTGGGTGCTGCATTCCGCCTCCATCAGCCGCAATGCCACCGCCTTCATCGTGGACAGGTGAGGCACGGGCCGGCCCTGAGCAGTGCTATGGAGTGATGGGGAGCCAGGGAGATGATGGGCTCTGCTTTGGGCAGTTGCCCCATGCCTCAGTTTCCCCATCCGATGAGAAGTGCTTGCACCAAGGTTGGGAAGCACCAGCCGATGTGCCCTGTGGGAGGGATGGAGGGTGGCTCATGGGGTCACCTTCTGGCCTCACTGTCCCTGTCCTGCTCTGCTCCCATCCAGGCTGAAGCCCTTCACCTCCTACAAGTTCCGCGTAAAGGCGACGAATGACATCGGGGACAGCGAGTACAGCGAGGAGTCGGAGTCACTCACCACCCTGCAGGCGGGTCAGCACAGGCTGTGGCTCCTGGGGCAGGGAGAGGGCATCCCTCTCTGCCCAGGGCATCCCCCCCTGCCTGGGCATCCCCCTGTGCCCAGGGCATCTCCAGAGCCTCACTGCCCACTTCTCCCCCCCAGCCCCTGAGGAAGCCCCCACCATCCTGTCTGTCACCCCGCACACCACTACATCAGTGCTCATCCGCTGGCAGGTACTGTCCCCTCTGCCTTGTGGGGTGTTGTGGGACTGGCCACCCCCCTGTCTTGGGAGGTGGCACTGAGGCGTGCTGGGGACAGCAATCTTGGGGTGCCGGGGAGCCCTGGGTCAGAGTAACCCCTCACTGTCCTCCCCACGCAGCCCCCAGCTGAGGACAAGATCAACGGGATCCTGCTGGGTTTCCGCCTCCGCTACCGCGAGCTGGTGTACGACAGCCTGCGTGGCTTCGCCCTGCGTGGCATCGGCAACCCTGGTGCCACGTGGGCCGAGCTCACCCGTAAGTGCTCGTGGCCCTGTTGAGCCTGGGGACGCATGGCTGGAGGGGTGGGCCGGTGGTGGCAGGTGGAAGACGGGGCAGGACAGCATCCTGCGCTCCGCAGCCTCTCAGGGTACCAGCCTGGAGCTGTCAGGGTCAGGTTGTGCACCATGGAGCTGTCACTGGCCCCCTCGTGCCACCAGGTCTGTGGTCCCTAACACACTTGTCTGCGATGTCGCTGGTTCAGTCCTACTGTGCTCAGCCCCCGTGTCCCTGTAGCGCAGGTGTCCACGTATCTGCACCTAACATGGGTGTTTGCACCTAACATGGGTGTGTGTGTGCATGACATCCTGCTGTGTGTGCCTGGGTGTGCTGCCATCCTCAGACCCCGAAGGGAACAGGGTCATATCCACTCTGGGGGCAGCAGGGACACGAGTGACAAGGGCAGGGTCCAAGACTCGACCTTGCTGCATCCACTGCTCTCAGCTGCAGTTGGACCCCCGTGGAGACCCCAGTGCCCAGACCTGGCTTCTGCCACTCGGGCTGGAGGATGGAAAGGCTTCTCGGTGCTGTGACAGCCCCGTTGGCACCTGGGGGTGACAGGGTCCTTGCAGGGGACCTCTGGCCCACCCTGGGGTGGGCAGCTGTGCCGGGTGGGTGCTCACAGGTGGGAGCCAACCTGCGCCGCGTGCGGGACTAACCGACTGCCTGCTCTCCCTGCCCTGTGCCGCCCAGCCATCTACGCCGTGCACAACCTCAGCGAGGTCTCCCTCACCCAGTATGAGCTGGACAGTAAGTCACCACTCCCCCTGCCCCTCCCTGCCTCCCTGTGCCTGTTCCCCCTGCTGCCACCCCCTGCGTGTCCCTCCCCTCCGCCTGCCTGTGCCGTGGGGTGACCCGCATGCCCTGTGCCCAGGGGACACCTCTGCCTGTCCCATCCTGTAGCTCCTTGGTGAACTCCTGAGCTCCTGATGCTCAGCGAGGGGGGCTCTGCTGGCTCCCTCAGGGGTAACGGGACTCCACACCACCGGCCGCAGGGAGGGCCCCCCTCACCCGGCCTTCCCGTTCCCCTGCAGACCTGAGCAAGCACCGGCGCTACGAGATCCGCATGAGTGTGTACAACGCTGTGGGCGAAGGCCCCCCCAGCCCTCCCCAGGAGGTCTTTGTGGGTGAAGCAGGTGAGTCTGCCGGCACAGCCCTGCCTCGCGAGGGGCTGCCCACGGCTGGGAGCTGTGGGGAGGGGGCTCGACTGCCTTGGTGCCTTATGCTCCTACATGTGCAGCAGCCCCATGGCCCCCCATCCCGCCTGCACACCTCTGCTGTGCCATCAAGGCAGTGCATCCCCCTGCATTGAGGGGGGCTTTCCCCCACCCACCCTGGCCCCAGCTGCTCTGTGACACTGTCCCCCCCTTCGGCACAGTGCCCACCGGCGCGCCGCAGAACGTGGGGGTGCAGGCGGCCACGGCCACCCAGCTGGATGTCACCTGGGAGCCGCCACCCGCGGAGAGCCAGAACGGGGACATCCAGGGCTACAAGGTACCGCACCTCGTCACCTGGGAGCCGGCACCGAGCTGGGGGCTCAGGGGCACTGGGTGCCCTGGGAAGGTGCCGGGTTCCTGAGGGGGCACAGGGTGCCCCGGGGAGATGCTGGGTGCCATTGTGGGGTGCTGAGCTCCCTGGGAGATGCTGTATGTGCTGTTGGATCTGGGGAGATGCTGCGCGCCCTGGGAGAGGCTATCTGTGCGTGCCGTTGGGGAAGGGGTTCTGGGGAGATGCCGGGTGTCCCATCCCGGTGCCGGGCGGCCGCGGGGCGGCAGGTGGCGCCGTCGGCCCGGGGATGCAGCCGGGATGCTCGGCCCCGGGCTCCAGGCTCCCCCGTGGCCTCATCCATTGCGGTTCCTCTTCCTCATCCCTGTCCTTTAAGGTTTAGACACAGCTCAAAGGTCACCTCGGCGCGTTTGATCCGCAGCGCAGCGCTGCCCGGTCAACTGCAAGCAGGGTCGTGTCTGATGCCCAGCACGGACTGGAGCCGTCCTGGAGGAGAGGCCATTCCCTTCCCTCCAGCATACTCAGAGCCCCTAGCCACTCTGGGACAGGGGCTTAGGAGCCCAGGCAGGGCTGCGTCGGGTGTTTGGGCACAGCAAAGGCCCTGGGGGGGTGCAGGGGTGAGATGGGCCAGATCCATGCATCACCCATGCCCCCTCCTCCTCCTGCAGATCCATTTCTGGGAGGCACAGCGCCAGAACGAGAGCACGCGGGTGAAGACGCTCTTCCTGCCTGAGAATGGGGTGAAGCTGAAGAACCTGACGGGGTACACCTCGTACTGGGTCAGCGTTGCTGCCTTCAATGCCGCAGGAGACGGACCCCGCAGCACCCCTGTCCAGGGGCGGACGCAGCAGGCAGGTGGGGCCCGTGGCACGGCTCCCTGCAGCCCTTCGCTCAGCATGGTCGCATCAGCACCCTCCTGCCCCTGGGCTCCATGGAGAGGTGTCTCCGCGGGTCCAGCTTTGATGATGTCCAGCTGATGCCCCTTCATTCCCGCTTCACCCTGGCTCCTGCTCCTGCTCCGGAGCAGCCCTGGGCTCACCCCAGAGGGTTTGTGGGTTGGGGGCATTAATATCTTGGCTGAGACTTGAGAAGGATGAAGGTCTCAGGAGGAGAGACAAGGAAGAGAATCATTCCCCAGCTATGCACAGTGGCCTGGCAGGGTCTTTGCTGCAGTGGGGATGGTGGCACAGGGGGGTGGCACCAGGGTGGTGAGAGATGGTGATGATGACTGCCTCAGCCCCGTTCGGGTGGAGGCAAGGAGAGGGGCTGGCTTGGTGCTGGGGGTGTCCCCTGGGAGCACTGAGCTGGCCCTGGCCACCCTGCTCCCTCGCAGCCCCCAGCGCCCCCGGCTCCATCCGGTTCAGCGAGCTGACCACCACATCGGTGAATGTGTCCTGGGAGCCACCACCACAGCCCAACGGCATCCTCGATGGCTACAGGCTGGTCTATGAGCCCTGCATGCCTGTGGATGGTGAGGGCACGGTGGGGGCACTGGGGGGAGGCTGAGGGCACTGGGGGGAGCTGGGAGGACTCCGGGGAAGACCCGACTCAGCCTCCATCCCCACAGGCGTCAGTAAGATTGTGACGGTGGACGTGAAGGGGAACAGCCCGCTGTGGATGAAGGTGAAGGACCTGGCTGAGGGCGTGACGTACCGGTTCCGGATCCGGGCCAAAACCTTTGCCTATGGGCCGGACGTTGAGGCGAACATCACCACGGGGCCTGGGGAAGGTAGGGGGGGACATGCAGAATGCCGTGCCAGGGTGAGGGAAGAGATGCGGTGGGGACAGTTCCCCTGGTGCCGCTGGGGCTGGCATGGCCACGTGCCTCCAGCTCTGCTCTGGGTTCCCAGGTGCCCCCGGTCCCCCTGGTGAGCCCTTCATCTCCCGCTACGGCTCGGCTATCACCATCCACTGGTCGAGTGGGGACCCTGGCCAAGGGCCCATCACCAGATACGTCATTGAAGCCCGTCCTTCAGGTACTGCAGCTCCTCTCTGCTTTCTATCCCCATCTTGTTACTGGTGGTGCCTTGGGTTCAGGAGAAAGGGAAACTGAGGCAGAGAATGCTGACCTCTCCCAGGCCACCTGACAGGCTGGGTTGGGGATTAGGACCTGGGTGTCTGGGGTGTCGGCCACGTGCTGGTCCATGAGGACCACGCTGCAGAGCGGGTGCTTACTAGGGCTGATGGAAAGGGGCTGGCAAGCTGCGGAGCAGCACCCATCGATGCTGCTGCTTTCATGGGCATGGAGGTCTTGACATTCCCCCAGACAGGCAAGGGGGTTTGAGGGGTACCAAGGGTATCCCAAAATGGGAGAGCCCTGCTCCTGTGCAGGCAGGGGCAAGCAGGGCTGGCAGGCAGGACTCGCCATCCCCATGGCAGGGAGCCAGCAGGCACAGCCATGCTCTCTCCTGCAGCCCCGAGTTAATGACTTCTCCCTGCTACAGAGACCACAGCTCAGACAACCCGATCAATCACTAAGAGGGGCCGGTACCGCTCCCCACATGGTGGGCCAGCATCCAGGAGGGAAACCCCTCGCGCCCAGGAGGCTGCTGGGGGTGCTCTGGGGCTATGGGGGTAGCAGGTCCCCAGGGAGCTGCCTTGCCCTTGACCAGGGCAGGTGATCGATGGGCCTCGTGCATCACTACAGCTTTTTAATGATGCTGCAGGGAGCAAGCTCGGGGCCTGTCAGGGTGGGGAGGACCAGGCGGATGGCAGAGGGAGATCCGCCTCTCACCCTGGGGAGCCCTGCAGAGCTGGTCCCCGCCTCCCAGACTTCTTCTTTTTCCAGACGAGGGTCTCTGGGACATCCTCATCAAAGACATCCCCAAGGAGGTGACCTCCTATACCTTCAGCATGGACATCCTCAAGCAGGGGGTCAGCTACGACTTCCGTGTCATCGCTGTGAATGACTATGGCTACGGGACACCCAGCACACCTTCCCCCTCTGTGTCAGGTAGCCAGCAGGGGCAGCATGCGGGTGTCCCTGCGGGCATGTTGTCACCCCTGTGCTGGAGGGAGTCCCAGCATTGCTCTGTTCCCATGGCTAGTGCTGAAACCCATCTCCCTGACCCTGCCTGGCTCCTACAGAGCCCCAAATCCTGCTGCCAGCAGTATCTGCCAGCACTCCCCTTGCAAAGCCTCCTGCTATTCCCCTTTAACCCATTCCTTCACATGGATCCAGGTCTCACAAAGTTCCTCAAGGCAACCTCATGCCCTGAAACGGGGTCTCCTCATCCATACTGGTTTGCCCCCCCCCATACCTGTTCCCCCTCCTGATCCTCCCTGCTGTGCCCCAGCCCAGAAAGCCAACCCATTCTACGAGGAGTGGTGGTTCCTGGTGGTCATCGCCCTGGTAGGGCTCATCTTCATCCTCCTGCTCGTCTTTGTGCTCATCATCCGTGGGCAGAGCAAGAAGTACGCCAAGAAGTCAGACTCAGGTGAGCGTCAGGGGTGTGGTGGGTGGTGCTGGGACCCTCTGGGGTGCCAGCTGGGGGTGCAGAGCCTTGACTCCATAGGAGCCTCTCTGCAGCCTCCCTGCCTGCCTTTGGGGTCTGAGCAGGGTGGTGGGAGCCTGCTGCCTGCCTGCCTTGGGGCATGGCTCCTCCAGAGATCTAGTGGCTCTAGACCAGACCTGTCCTGGACCCCAGAGATATGGGACATCAAATAAAGGCGCTGTGGGCTTCCCAGAGAGTGCCAGAAGCTAAAGATTAAATAAGCGACTTGTCCCGCTGTCAGCTGTGGAGGCAGGGCAGCCTGGGGGCTCGGCAGAGGTCATCGGGATTAGTCAAACACAGATCTGTTTTCTTAGCTGTATCAAGGGCTCAAATTGTGGGGAAAATCCAGACCTCCTTGTTAAGCAAACAGAGTTGCTGAGCCAGGAGCCAGAGGCGATGGGGCAGGTCAGGGTGTGAGCCAAGGCGGGCAGGCTCGGCATGGCCAGTGGCGCTGGGCATGGGGTGGATGCACGGCTGCTGCCCTGGGGCTGGCACCTCGCAGGCATTCCCAGGCTTTGGTCTCTCCAACACTGGAGCTGGCACAACCCTCCCCGGGCCATTCCCCAGTCCCCCTGTGCAGGGTCCAGGCTCCCCCCACCGCTGTGCTGCCTGGGGAGGGTCTGGAGGAGGCTGAGCATCCCATCCTGCAGGGAATGGCTCCAAGGCAACTGCCCTGAGCCACGGCGAGATGGTGAGCCTGGATGAGGGCAGCTTCCCCGCTCTGGAGCTCAACAACCGGCGCCTCTCCGTCAAGAACTCTTTCTGCCGGAAGAACGGCATCTACACGCGGTAGGGACGCCCCACCACAGCTGCCACCCCAGGCAGGGGGGAGTTTTTCCGATTTTTTACGCTGGTCCCTCCATCATGCACTCACTGTGCACAGGCTGGGGAGAGCTGGCACCCCAGGGGGGTGACCCTGTTCTGCCCGATGTCCCCCCTGCCATGAGCTGCAGCCTCTGCCTCCCCCCACCAGCCCTGATGTGCCAGGATGCTGAACAGCCAGAAAAGCTGGGTATCCCTGAGAGCCCATGGATCACGGGCAGGGTCCTTGAGGGCGGCTCACCACTGCTTAGGGGGTGGTCCCTGAGCCTGCCCTGGCAATGGCTGGGTCATCCCTGGGTGGCACCACCCTGAGGGGGGACCTGTGCTGATCATCTGCCTCTCCCCAAGGTCCCCACCACGGCCCAGCCCTGGCAGTCTCCACTACTCGGACGAGGATGTGACCAAGTACAACGACCTGATCCCCGCCGAGAGCAGCAGCCTGACGGAGAAGCCCTCCGAGGTCTCCGACTCTCAGGTGACCGCCCGGGGCTGCCTGCGGGGATGGGGACCCGGGGCAGGGGGATGCAGGGGCAGGATGGATGGTGCTGGGAGCCCTCCCTGGACATCAGCTCCCCTCTCTACCCACCAAGATGCAGGTCCTGGTGCACATTTGGGAAAAGCAGTGCTGGTCCTGCTCCCCTGCCCTATCCTGCTGTTTTAGGCAACAGCATCCCCTGTGGCTTTGCAGCACGGAGCCAGCGTAAAGCTGGCACAGCCCGGACCCGTGGGCTGGGGATGTGGCACCGCAGGGGTCCCCCAGGGCTGCTGGGGACAGGGCATGGGAGGGCAGTGGGGTTGGGGACTGTCCCGCTGCCCGGTCGCTGGTGGCAACGGCCACGGCTCTGCCAACCCTGCAAAATGGCACCTTTGTCTCCTCCCAAAGAAACGGCAGCTGTGGCCGGGCAGGAGCACGGCTGCGGGCAGCTCCCCGGGCAGGCAGCCTCTGGGGAGGCCACAGGAGCGTTGCCCCCGGGATGGATGCTGGGCAGCATCTGGAAAGACCAGATGAAGTCTGGGGGAAGGTCCTGGGGGTCCCCATGGCCATCCCTGAGCAGGAGCGGGACCAGCCCCGGGGGCCCCCCATCGCTGCCTGCACCGGCTATTTCTTTTGCCTTTGCATGGCAGCGGACGCCGCCTCTGCTCCCTCTTGCCTGAGCGGGGCTCGAGTGGCTTTTGAGGAGCTGTGAAGAGCGGCGGGAGCTGGTGCTGGCGCAGAGCAGCTTCCCCACCGCCCTCAATGGGCCCTTTGTGCACGGCGAGGGGAAGCTGAATCCAATTACCACCAGCGGGGAGGCAGGGCTGCCAGCACCCGCCTCCCAAAAACACACACCCCCACCGCCAACCCCGGGGACATCACAGCCTCGGGGACCCCCCCGCAGGGCCCCAGGACCCTGCAACCTTTTTGTATGAGGTTTTATTTTGTTTTAGCAAGAGGCAGAGCCACCCCAGCAGTGCTGCAGCCATCCCAGAGCCTGACATCTTTTGGGATGTGCTCGTCAGGATCCCCAAAAGAGCACTGGGAAAGCTCACCCTATTTTTGGGGCTGGGGCATGGTGCTCCCCACCCCATGCTCACCACCCCATCCTGTTCTTTAGGGCAGCGACAGCGAGTACGAGGTGGACCCCAGCCACCAGAAAGCCCACTCCTTCGTCAACCACTACATCAGCGACCCCACCTACTACAACTCGTGGCGGCGGCAGCAGAAAGGCATCTCGCGGGCGCAGGCATATAGCTACACCGAGAGCGACTCGGGGGAGCCCGACCACGCACCCCTCTCCAACAGCACCTCCACGCAGCAGGGCAGCCTCTTCCGCCCCAAAGCCAGCAGGACTCCCACCCCCCAGACCCCTGGCAACCCCCCCAGCCAGCCCGGTACCCTCTACCGCCCACCCAGCAGCCTTGCCCCTGGCTCCAGAGCCCCTATTGCTGGATTTTCTTCTTTCGTTTGATATTTAAACAGAAGCAAAAACAAACAGGAAAAAAAAATCATAAAAAAAGAAAAAAAGAAAAGCCCCAAGAAAATAAAGGAAAAAAAAAGCGGCAAGGGGAAGAAGAGGAGGAAGAAGCGGAGAGGCCAGAGGGCCCCGAGGACAGCAGCAGTGCCATGGAGGGCAGCAGCTCCAGGGTCAGACTTAGTGCCACGATGGGTGTTTCACTTTCTCGGCAGTGCCGGAGCAGAACGCCAAGCGCCTTCCCTGGGGCTGGGGAAGCAAAACCCAGCTCCTCTTTTTGGCCAGAGCTTTCTGCATATTACTGACTCCTTGGCCGAGGTGGGGCAGGAAGGCTCGGAGTGCCAGCAGCACTGGACTTTGCCCTTGGCACCTGCTGCAGCTGTCCCCAGGCTGCTGCCAGCCTCGCCGGGGTCCCATGGGTGCTGCTGAGCCGGGTGCCGGGAATCTCGCCGTGCCAAACTCCGGCCCCTCTGCCAGCCTCTGCTTGTGGCTCCCCTGGGACATGGGGACAAATGGTGACAGAGAGACCACTGACTGCGAGGGACGAGGGGGTCTGCTGATTTAAACCCTCTGGACATGAAACCTCAAACCTGGACCCCATCCAGCCCTTGGGCGAAGGGGGCAGCCACTGTGCCAGGACCCCAGGGGGCAATTAGTTCCTCACCCCATTTGCCCCCCCAGGAGAATCCAGGACTTAAACCCCAGGAGTGCCCAGCTGGGGTACACACAGTGACCCCCCTGATTTTGTACCCCAGGGCCATGCAAGGGCTCTGGCAAGGACTCAGCCCGGGCAATACGGTGACTGTAGCCACCTCTCTGCATTTCTGGTGGTTTGGTTTTTGGGTTTTTTTGTTTGTTTGTTTGTTTGTTTTTTAATGGGGTTTTGTGCAGATGTCTGGGAACACGAGGGGTGTGCTGGGGCGGCGATGCCTGGGGGGGCTCTGGGGCCATTTTGGTGGTCTTTGCATAGCAAAACCCCCGCAGTGCCTACCGATGAGCCAGGCACCAGCCCAGTGGGGCCATGGCACCGGGGCTGAGCTGAGGGAGATGCCAATAAACAGCCTGAGGATCAGCCCGTCTCGCCTCTCTGTCACCCTGTTGCATCAGAGTTGGGGCTGGCAGGATGTGTCCGTCTGTCCCACTGCCCCAGCTGGGCTTGTGTCAGCCCTATGGCACTGGGGAAGGAGCTGGGCTGAGGGTGCCAGAGGCTGCAGTGCCAGGATAGGGCCCAGAACAGTCCAGGGAGCTGTAATGGCCGTATCCCTGTGTGTTTCCATCCCAGAGCAGTGGGGTCTGTGGCCGGAGGGAAGGGGGACCCAGTGGTGGGATAGGGGAGCAGGGAGGTGTCCCTGCCGCACCAGGCGCTTTTGGCATTACTGGCACTGGGGATTTCTCCTGGGGTGGTTTGCAGCTGCCCTTGCTGCTTGCTCTGCCCTTCAGGCCTGGCAGAAAAATCCAGGTGACGCGCTTGTGTTTCATCGCCCATCAACCCTCCGGCAGCAAACAGCATAGGTCTGGAGCCGAGGGCGGGGGAAGGCTCAGCCTGCCAACAGCACCAGCAAAACACCGGCACCCACTTCCTTGTCTGGGGGCTGTTCCCTCAAGGTGGGGCTACCAGGACTGGGGGCTGTGGGGTCTGCACAGTCCCTCGCCGCAGGACCCGGCTTGGAGCCCTTTGTAGGCACACACCTGGACCCTCACCTCAGCGTGGGCAAGGGTCTGGGGCTGCCAGAGGGAGCGTTTTGCAGGTGCTGCATTTGGGGACCGCTTGGAGCTGGGGGTGCATGACCCAGTGCCAGCCCCTCCATTTGCCCATCCCCTGGGCTGGAGAGAAACTGGGGACACTGTGGTGGCATTGCTCCCAAGTCACAGCCACCGGCAGAAGCACTGTCTCTGCCTCAGCACATCGCCATGGCCCTGGAGCTGGTGGGGAGCAGAGGGCATTTCTGGCAGGTGACTCATTTGACCTACTTCGGAGCTGGCACTGAAGGGACCACAGCACCCAGGGGTGCCCATTCCTCACTGGGCAGTGAAGGGATCCCTGACGCCCCACTCAGGTGGAGACATTTTCATGGGGGCAGAGGGCAGAGGTTTGTGTTTGGCCAGAAAAACCCTGCCCCTTGTTTGCAGCCCAGCTCCAGCCCCAGGCGTCCCGGCTTGTGCAAGAGAGACCTTCCTCCCACCAGGGCTGGGACGCAGAGCTACCAGAGACACGGGGCAGAGCAGGTCTGGGGAGTCGAGCAACACAGGCGAGCTCCCCGTGCGAGGGATGCTCCCTGTGCAAAGGACGCTCCCCATGCGGGGGATGCTCCCCTCCCGCGCAGGGCACGTGCCAGCCCTTGGGAGCAGCAACAACGCAGCGAGCACCGATGCGGTCCCTGGACGTGTCCCCCATTGCGAGGACAGCAGGACGCAGGTCCCGGGAGGCGCCTGTGTGGGGTCTGTGCGTGCACCCCAGCACGGTGGTGTGCTGCAGCCCCGGCAGCTGAGGCTGAGCAGAGCCCAGGCCCTGCTCGCACACCATGGCCTGGCTCATCCCTGGCCACGAGGAGAAGCCGGAGGGTGCAGCAACATCTGTGGCAGGTTTGGAGCTGGTGCTGTGCTGGGAGGTGAAGCCACCCATGCAGCTGTGGCTGGATCGCCTGGAGTCCTGTGGCAGCGGTGGCAGCGAAGCCAAGGTGAGCCCTTTCTACTCATGGTTTCCACAGCTGAAGGATGCAGCACCCAAGGAAGTGGCGGATCCCACAACCCACCACGGCAGCAGGTTTGCCCTCTGCTTCCCAGGGAACCTCCTCAGGATGATCCGGGAGCTGCACAGGGCACAGACCCTGGTATGGGCACAGCAGAGATGGGCTGAGTGTCAGTGGCACTAGCTGGAGCTCTCACTCACCTGTGCTGCCTCAGTTTCCCCATGGCACAGATGCAATCGGGCTGGCTGGGCTCACAGTGGAAGACGCCATGCTCCCTGCCAAGCACAGCTATCTCCCTCCCACTTCGGCTTTCACCACGCTCTTTCCAAAAGTCCCTCCTGCCGTTGCGGCTGCCCATGCCTGCTGCTGCCTGCGCTGCCGGCTCTCCAGGCTGCTCTGCAGCAGACGGGCAGGGTGAGCTGTCGGCAGCAATCAGTCCCTGGGGACCGAATTGGCCTTGGTACGCCTTCCAACTGCTGCTCGGTGCTGGCCTGTGGTTCTCCCAAGGGCAGAGCGCTGCTTGCTTATCAGGGCTGGGTGAGCCAAAGGGGGGCAGCGGGGAGAAGCTGCACCCTCAGGCCTTGCTGTGCGGACGGGGCAGCACTGGAGCTGTACCGGCTCGCTGCCCCAGAAGTGATGGGGAGATGTTTATGTGCCAGAAATGGGGGTTGTGACCTGTAAAGCTGGGCTGAATTCTGTGATTTATTTATTTATTTTAGTTGAAGTGATGTCGGTGTCAGGTAGCAACAGTTTATTTTCCAGTCTGAGATTAGATCAAGCAAGGAGTAATCGGAGCAAAGAGGAATGTTCGTTGTGCAGTGGAGGAGAAGCAGCCCTGCAGCCTGGGCTCTCCCTTTCCTCCAGATTTCTCCGATTCCCAGCCAGCTCCTGGGGCAGAGTTGAGTGTCCCCACCTTTCCCTTGCCTTGGGCCGCGGGGACAGGGACAGCCCTTCCTGCCACGCCAAGGGCTAGACAGGACTTGGCGCATCCTCAGAGCCCCATGTGCCCCGGGCCCTGCTGCCTCCTGCCATGCCAGGCTGCGAAGCTCGTGGCATGGGCAGAGCTGCCGGCGGCAGGGATGGCAGCAGAGCCCTCCTGGGGCAGCAGGGAGAGGAGGGCGGCGGAGAGGATGGACCCAGGTTTGTGTACCCTGTCCCACAGGTCTGGGTGTCCGGTGCATGCTGTGGCACCCTGGCTGAAGGGGTCCCTGTGCCAAAGCTGCGCCGGGGCAGGAGGTTTCCGTGGGCATGGTGGGTCCCTGCAGCAGCCACGGTCCAAGTGGGATCCCCTGGGGGGAAGGCAGGGCAGCTGTACCGCAGCTGGGCGATGGGTTCCCGGGCAGGCGGCGGGCTGTGTGAGCCTGTTCCCCAGCACTGCCGGCCAGGGGAGCATGCCAGGTGGGAAAGGCGGGTGGCTGCACGGGGAGCCTGCCTGCAGCAGGCTCCGACCTGCACAAGGCTTGTCCTGGTGCTCACCCGTGCACCCACGGGTGCCGAGGTGCCAGCGGTGAGCGGGCAGTGCGGTCCTGCCAGGGTGTGCTGCTTAGCTGGATAACCACTCACCCCATGGCAAACAGCACGGGGAAGAGGTGAAACGCCACGTCTGTGGGTGCAAGCTGGTGTCCGTGGGGTTGGCGGGGACTATCGGGGAGGTTTTTGGCAGTGGTCAGCACTGGACCTTGGGGCTGGAGGGATTTGGGGGGGCTGTGGCCCCATTCCTGGCACCCTGGTGTTCCCTGCTGCAGTGCTTGGGGAAAGCACCCAGCTCCCTCGGCAGCATCTCCTGCGCGGCTGAGGCAGCGTTGGCAGACAAAGCTGGCAGGCGCTGGCAGCAGGAGGAGGGGACGGGGCTGCCGGGAAACTCGGGCACTTCTCCCTGCCCTGCTTTTCAAAGTGCTTTTCAATCCTTTTCTTTTTTCTTCTCCGCTTTCAAAAGCTGCTGAGAAGCAGTAAAAGGAATCAGCGACGGGTTCAGGAAGGGTGGGAGCGATGCAGCCACCCGCTCCGTGCTCCTGAGCCTCCCAGCACTCCGACCTCGCTGCCATCTCCCCAGGGCCAGATCCAGCCCCGGGGCTCTGCATGGCCCAAGCTGCTGTGGAGGAGAGGGGAGGGGGCCTGTCTCTCCCAGGCAGTTTTTCAAGTTGAGTTGGTGCCTGCTCTTCCCAGACAGAGTTAGGCCAGCCCACGGGAGCCTTCCCCCGCGGCTCCCACCAGCCGGATGATTTTAATGCCTCCTGACTGTGTTGTCTCAGCCAGCACCGTGCTCCCATGACAGCATCAGGTGAGGCGAGAGGCACCTCGCTGGTGCCGTGCCAGCCTTCGATTAACACGCGCTGACTCCACACGAGCCGGTAGGGCTGCTGGCGGGAGCTCTGGCAATCCCTCCTCCTCTTCCTCACCCACTGACAAACCACCACTGCATCCAGCGGTGGCTCTCAGGAGACTCCTGCTCAACTCTGGGCACGGGGCTTTGCCTCTTGCCTCAGTTTCCCCATATGGAAAGCAAGGACAATAAAAATTGCCAAACAAACTGGCTATGAAAATGGCGCTGGTGTGAGCTGAGGAAGCAGCACGGCCTGGGAAGCAGACTGTAGGCACTGGTGGAGGCAGGGTGCTGCTGGACACCCAGGCTGTGGGCAGAGGTCATGCCCTGGGTGGTTTGGCCATGGTGCTCAGTCCAGCAGAGCCTCTCCACCGTGCCAACCCCAGCATCTCTGCAGTACCGTGCTCGACCCCGCTGTCCACTGGAGTGACAGCTTGTGGTTACGCCAGGAGCGGCCTCCTGCCCTTCCCAGGGGGGGAAGTGCCTGTGCCGGATGAGCCGTCACAGCGCCTGGTGCTGCCCAGCCCCGGCTGTAACCGCAGCCATGGCCCCCGGTTGGTGCCGCCGAGCCCGGGCAATGGAGCTCCTTGCACCAGTGACATGAGAAATCTTCGGCCCCCAGCAGCGTCGTGCCGCAGCACCCGAACCCCCAGGGTCGCACATCCGGGGCATCCTGGGACCCCACTCGCCATCTCCCCACGCCCCAGCCTGGCTCCCTCCGCAGAGGCGCCAGACGCTCCGGAATATGCAAGAAACGCTGCATTAGGCAGATTCGGGATAATCTCGTCTCTCCCGCCCCTTTTCTCCAACAAAGGTCTCGCCTTAATCCCCAAGAGCGGCTGTTCAGCCCTGCACTCTCCCTTTCAGCTCGTCGTCAGCGCCGGGGCGCCGGGGTGCCCCCATCATCACGCCCTGGCCATGGACCACCCAACTGCCCCATGGCCTGGAGGGGTCCTGTGGCCCCCCGAGGGGGATGGAGCAGTGGGGCCGGCGGGGGACAGAGAGCAGAGGGATGGCGGAGGGCGAGTGTGGGTGCTGCAGCCTCGTGGGTGTCACGATCACGAGTGGAACAGGGCCACTGGTGTTCCCCGGGGGCTGAACCCACCTCCTCCCAGCAGCTCGGTTCAGCTCTTAAACCCCCTTAATTAGCCACAGCCGGTCGCCCCCCCCCTCTCCAACCCCCGCCGGTCTGCAGGGGTGCAGCCAGCCCCCT
>VZTV01022123.1:80552-97084 GCA_013400875.1 Anhinga rufa | reverse complement strand
TCCGTCGGAGCCCGACGCGGGGCTCGGCGGCGCCCGGAGCCGGCGGTGGCCGCGGCCGGGGCGGTGGCTGCCCGCGGCCCTTCTCGGAAAGGCTGATCCTCCCCGTGCTGGAGCGGGTCCAGCAGCACCCCTGGGCTGGCCGGGGCTGGGCGCAGGCGGGTGCTGAGTCAGAGCCGCCCGAAATCCCCCCTCCAGCTCATCCTCCTGCAGCCTGGGCCAGGGCTCAGGGCTTCCCAGCCCGCCCTCCCGCACTGCTCGCCATCCCCGGGGAGCGCACGCCGGCTCCCATGGGCGCTCTGGAGAGCGGGGACCGGGCGGCTCTGCAAGCCTGGGCACGGGGCTGGCTCCCAAACCCGCTCCGGTGCGGGACCGGTGCCCGGAGAGCCGGGGGCCGGTGGGCAGCGACCGCTCGTGGGGAGCTGGACGCAGCCTGCGCCGCCGCCCTGGTTTGACCCCAGCAGTAGCGGCGTTAAGTATAGATGTTTCCGAGTGCCAAATTTATAGATCAGGGAAACTGTTCTATAGGGAGCTGCGATTGTTGGCAGTCTGGGGGAGAAACTGAGGCACAGAGCGAGGCAGCGGAGGGAGCGCGGGTCTCTGCACCCCGGGACGGGGCTTTCTCCCTTGCTGGGCGCATGGTAAACAAGTCTGTTTTGGACGGAGCTCCCTCGGAGACTGTGGAGTGAATCCAGCTGAGGTTTAGCACCAAGGAGGTTCAGTGGGTTTGGGCCCTTGCGGGAGGGAAGAGCAAGGCTGGCCTGAATCCCCATCGCCGGGGCCAGCTGCTCGACTCTGTGCCGCGGGCTGGCCCGGTGCTGGGGCTCCCTCCGCGGCCCCGACAGGCAGCCACACGCCGCTGCCCGCAGGCAGCCCCGTTGCTGGCAGCGTTGTGCTGACCGTGACGGTCTCTCCCTTTGTTCCCCGAGTTTTGTCATGAGAGCAAACAGCCCCCGCGGTCGTGGGCCCCCCGAGCTGGCTGGCTGTGGGGTGCCAGGCCCCGCCGGCAGGTAGGGTGCCGCGGCCAAGCTGTGGGAAGCCTGCCTGTTTACTTCCCGTCCACCCCAGCAAAACCACAGGAATTTGGAGCCCGGTGGAGGTCGGGAGGTCTGTTTAGCCCCAGTATCCTGTCGGACCCCGGCCAGACCCTGTTGTTGAGAGAGACAGAGCGAGGAGATAACCTTTCCCCCCGGAAATGTCCCCTCTTTGCCCTCGAGAGCCATGGGATGGTTCGTGGCCCCGTAGCAGGAGGATTTATGGTCCTGTGTGTGTTCTGGCATGTCCTGCCAATAGTTCCTTGCTGAACTCTGGCTAGCTCCCGGTCGTCGGCAGTCCCTCAGGGAGCACTGCTCTGCTTTTGGCACCAGCGTGCCTACACTGGGGCGGTGAGTTCCCTGGCCCGGCTCTGATCGGCGTGCTGATATCCCTGGCGAGAGCTGAGCTTCACCTCCCGCCCCGGCGAGCCGTCTCGCTGGCCTCGGCTCTGACACTCGCTGCCGGCTGCCTTTCCGCTTCCAGAGGCGCTGCTGGGGCTGCTCCACGCATCCCACAGCTGAACTGCAGCAGGGTCCTGGTGCCAGGGACAGGACCAGGCCTGTCACTCGTGCCTGGGAGGAGGCGGTCACCGGGGCGCCTGGGCTGCCCGCACTAACAGGACCGTCTGCCCCCAGGCCCCGGGAAGACTTGCTGGGGAGCCCGACGTGAGGGTGTGACAGCAGGCTGGTCCCCTCCTGGGGCTGGCGGTGGCAGGGTGTGATCCATGCCGTGTCTCAGGCAGCTGTCTGCGAGGCAGCAACATCAAAGGGCCGCCTGAGCCAGATCCCTGGGGGGCAGCGCACCAGAAAGTGGGGCCGAGCAGCCGGCGTGTCCTCCCCGCCTGGCGTGCAGGTTCTCTCTGGCCCCAGGCAGCATGGGGGGGACCCGACCGGTCCAGCACAGCCCCTGCCCCAGCACCTGCTAGGGTGGGGAGAGCATCCTCTGATCTCTGGGCCAGAGGGTGCTGCCTGGGGTGCTCTGCACAGCAAAGCTGGGGAGGCTCGTTTGGAGCCAGCCAGGCCGGCCGGGATGCTTTCCCCCTCCGTGGGTTTGGCTCTTCCAGCCCGCGAGCAGGATGAGCCGGGGACAGGATGCATGGGAGCGTGGCTGGACTCGACATTTCCCCCGTGCGCACCCATGTACTGGCTTCTTTCTTTAAGCCACTGGCGCCCCCCGATCCCTGTGGGTGACTGGTGCTGAGCGGGATGAGATGGGGAGGATGGGGGGGTCCTTGCGGGAAGCTGGCACCATCAGGGCACGCGTTCTGTTCCCCACTGCCTGCCCTGCACCTGGCCAGGGCTGTCCCGCCCTCCATGCTGGCTGCAGGACCCCGCTGTCCTGCAAGCAGACACCCGTTTGCAGGGGAAATCATGTCCCTGGGGACCTGAGGCTCTCGCAACTTGGAGCTCACGGTCCCAAAGGGCTGAGAGGGCAGGTGGGAAGCAGCGCATGGTCTATTGGTTCACTTTATCCCTCTTGTCCTTGACTCACGCTTGCAGGTCCCGTTCCCTCCCCTTTCCCCAAAGCCCTGCTGGGACTTGGCCGCGCTCTGGGCTCGCTGCCCCAGGACAGGCAGCGCTGCCTGCAAAATCTCTCGGGTTACAGAGCAGCTTTCCCTGGTAGGTAGCTGGAGAGGCAGTGGCGAAGCCGCCCTGGCCTGGTTTCCTTTGTGAAAGCACCGGCAGTGGGAATGTCACAGGATCCACTCTCCTCTCCCCGAGCGAGAGGAGGAGAAAAGGGCTCTGTGTCCCGCTCCCCCCGGGCAGGACGGGGCCGGCAGCCGGGCTGTGCGGGCAGCAGCGTCCTGCCGTGCTGCCGTCACCTCTCAGGGTGGGCTGGGAGCAAAGCATCGAGGGACGGGGAAATTTTGGCCGCTATGAAAAGGCTTTGTGGGCAGGAGTGTTGAGGGGGGACGCAGCAGCTTGTTTGGAGGCTGTGGTGGTGATGGAGAGCTGCTGGCCGGAGAGGTTGCCGTGGTGTGCTGGTAACGCTTCAACCTCCCGGTGGCCCCTTCGCCGAGGCTTGCAAAGTATCTCACAAATGCTGAACTTGGCCCCGAAATCTAAATACAAGGGAGGGACAGTCCCCAGATGGCCTAAATCAGCAGCACGGTTGCCTGGCCTAGCCGGGGAGCTCGCCGAGAGTGTTTGTTTTATGTAAAACCAAAGGCTGGAGGAATGCCGGCCTGAAAGGAGACCTTTCGAAGGGGAAACCTCTGTGCCATACACATGCACACGCGCTCAGCTGGGCGTGCATGAGATCCTGGCAAGGGGAGCAGGGCTCCAGTGAGCTGCTTGTCTGCATTCGAGCTGCTTGCCTGCATTCGGGTGGGGTGAGGGGGGCAAGAAGTCCACTTGGCTCTTGGTTTGAGAGTGTGGAGATGGTGGCGCAGCTGCTTCATCTCTTCCCTGGGCTGCTGGGGATAAACCAGAGGCTCCCTCGGCTGGAGCCCCCATGTGCCATTGCATCGCCGGGGCTCTGCTGCAGCAGGGTCGGGCGGTCGTCCTGCCAAGAAGGGTGGTGGGATCCTGCACGGGGTTGGATGGGGAGCGTGGCCACGTGCCGTGGGGCATGCCCACCCTGGCTGGAAGCTGTGCATGGGAGGGCTGGGCACCAGGACTTTGCACCCATCTGGGGTCAGAGTCTGCCCTGCCTGCATGGGACTGGCCCGACTGCAGCCTGCCTGAGGCCCTGCTGCCACGGCGGGGGACGGAGGGGCGTCGCAGGGTAGGTTTGGGAGGGGATGGAGGTGGCAGCCCTTCCCTGGCTGTGCCGGGAACTGTGGGGCAGATGCTGCAGCCCCCTGTGGTGTCTGGCTGGGTGGGTACAGGGCTGGCTTGTGCCGGGACCGTGCTGCCATTGCTGCAATTGGGCCATAGGGCCAGGGCTCGCTTCCAAGTGTCCCCCCAAAACCATTCAGCTGCACCCTGGGACTGGGTGGGCAGTGCTGGGGGATGCAGTCCCCGCCCTGAGGCTTGCTCAGAGGAGAGACGTCGGTCCCTTCCCGGTGCGTGTCACGGCCGTGGTGTCGCTGGTGGTGCCCAGAGGGAGGAAGCGGGTGGCTGTGAGTCCTTCCTCCCCGTCAGCCTCTCCCGGGACCACCTGGGGCTGTCTGGCGCCAGGCGAAGAGCGGGATGCAGTGACGCAGTCCCTGTCCTCGTCCCCTCCTGCGGGGCTATGGGCCCTATGCTGGACTGGTGGCACGGAGGTGGCCACGGGAAGGAGGAGCGTGCTCTCTGCGTCCCGGTCAGCCAGGGTCCTTGTCATCTCTGCCGCCAGCTGCTACGCCTGAGTCACATCGGTGATGGTGAGGTGGCTGGGAGGGTGGGCATGGCCACGTGCGGGCTTAGCACCGGGGTGCAGCGAGGAGCAGCACTGGAGGGCTTTGGGGTGCTAAAGGGTAGCAGCAAGGCTTTGTCCCCATTCTGCCTAGCGTGGGTGCAGAGGGGTACCCACGGGGTGCCTGCCTGCCCCGCTCCCCCCGGCACGCTGCTTGGCTGGCGGTGCCTCCCGGGGGCTCTACGCCCTCCTCACACACTTCCTGCCGTCTGTTTCCAATTCCTCCTGGCGTCTGCTCCTCCCTGCTTTCTTCCAATTAAAAAAAAAAAAAAAAATCCCAGGCATCTTCTCAGCGTTCGGCTCCCAGAGGCTCGAGCACTCCGGCAGGCTGGGGCTGCGTGGGGAGGGGACGGCGGGTGTCCACAGCACCCCGTGTCCCTCTTTGTGCCCGTTCATGTGGGGCACAGGGTCGGAGACTGTCCTGCAACGCCCCCGTGCCCAGGTTTTTCTCTTGTGGTCCTTTCTGCATGTCTGCTCCATGGATGGGGTTTGGGACCTGCTTGTTTAGGGAGTGTGGGGAGGTCAGAGGTGTCTGGACACCCATCCCCCATGGAATGATGCCCTGGGTGGAGGCTTTTACTGGGGGAGCAGGGTGGCTGGCAGGCATGGGGTCACGTTTTGCAGCCTGGTGGGGTGAGGGTCGTGGGGCACAGGGTCAGAGACTGTCCTGCAACACCTCAGTGCCCAGGTCTTCCTCTTGTAGTCCTTTCTGCATGTCTGCTCTGTGGATGGGGTCTGGGACCTGCTTGTTTAGGGGGTGTGGGGAGGTCAGGGGTGTCTGGGCACCCGTGTCTATCACCCCATGGAGTGATGCCCTGGCTGGAGGCTTTTACCAGGGGAGCGGGGTGGCTGGCAGGCATGGGGTCACGTTTTGCAGCCTGGTGGGGTGAGGGCTGGTGTCAGCAGGGCTGTGCCCATCCTTGAAGCCTGACCGTGTCCCTTTCCTGTTCCCTAGGAGTGACCTGTCCGTGACGCCGGTGAGAGCCCAGCTGCAGAGCACCACGTGTGAGCACCAGCCGCGTCCGTGGAACACTCAGCTCCATCTCAGCCGCCCCGGTGCAGCGTGGTGCAGCCTCTCCTTGCCGCAGCGATGCCGATCCTCAAGCAACTCGTCTCCAACTCTGCCCACTCCAAGCGGCGCTCGCGGGCCGACCTGACGGCCGAGATGATCAGCGCGCCGCTGGGGGACTTCCGCCACACCATGCATGTGGGGCGGGCGGGGGACGCCTTTGGGGACACCTCCTTCCTCACCAGCAAGGCGGGGGAGCCGGGGCCGGAGGCAGGCGAGGAGCCGAGCGCCTCCAAACCCAGCCTGCTCTCCCGCCGCTTCCGCAGCAGCAAGCGCTCGCAGTCGGTGACACGAGGTGACCGGCGGGACATGCTGGGTTCGCTGCGGGACTCGGCTCTCTTCGTGAAGAATGCCGTCTCCCTGCCCCAGCTCAATGAGAAGGAGGTGGACAGGAGCGCAGGGCAACTGCCCAAGAGCCTCTCCTCCAGCCCTGTCAAGAAGCTGCCCGAGGAAGTGAGCCCCGAAGAGCAGCAGCGCCCAAACGGGGCAACCGCTGGGCCGCTGAGCCCTGGCTTGGATGAGCGCGACTTCGGGGACATCACAGAGCTGCCCGTCGTGGCAGCCAAGAGTGGGGTGGGCATGAAGCACGCCGAGTCCATTATGTCCTTCCACATTGACCTGGGGCCCTCCATGCTTGGGGATGTCCTGAGCATCATGGATAAGGAGCAGTGGGAGCAGGACGAAGACCCCGAGGTGGAGGAGAGCTGCGAGGAGGAGGCGGCTGCTGCCCTGCCCGGCTCCCCAGCGGTGGCGGCAGCCTCTCCAAGTCAGAGCCCATCCCGCAGCACCAGCGCCCCATGCCCCAGGGACAGCACTTCAGTGTCCAGCTGTGCCTCGGGGCTGGAGGAGCGCAGCCCTGTCCCTGGGCCACCAAGCCACCGGGGCCCCCTGAAACGCCCTGACAAGGAGTTTTCATTCGCTGACGAAGATGACGATGAGATCAGAGTATAAAAGGTGGGCAGCCAAGCCAAAGGGTCTGGTTCTCATTTGCGGTTGCTTGGACACAGGGCCGAATACCCTGGTGCTGCAACGATGGCACCAGGGAAGACTCAACTCCTCACTCGTTCCCTCTCCCCATCCGGTGGTAGACGTGCCGAGGCAGGACAGTGCTCTGCGCCTGCGGCCGGGACAGCTCTGATGCCTCTCGGCTCACAGAGAGCTCCAGCACATCCCAGGAGGGGAAAGCAGACTCAATTTTGGTTCTTTCTGTTGGACTTTGGATATTAGCTCTGTAATTTTTCCCCCCTGCCCATGTAAAGCAATATAGGATCAAACAAGATGAGGCTTCAAAGTTTTAGCCCCTTTAGTAATATATATATTTTTTTTCCGCTGTATGGTTTTTACTGCTCTCTGATTTGTACTTAACTTTCTTTAATCTTGCTTTTGGTTTTAATGGAGAGATTTCCCATGAGGACGGACTTGGCTCTGGAGCTCAGAGGAGCCCAGGACCGTGGGCGGATCCAGCTCCCTGGGTTTCTTGGGGACTTTCTGCAGACTGAGAGCCTCTGGCTGCAGCAGGGGCTGACTCCCCATCCCTCTGATGGATTG
Organism: Anhinga rufa; assembly: GCA_013400875.1. Lineage (NCBI taxonomy): Eukaryota > Metazoa > Chordata > Aves > Suliformes > Anhingidae > Anhinga > Anhinga rufa. Next base: position 90,096 of record VZTV01022123.1, on the reverse strand, counting down.
ATCCATCCAGATGCCCGACCCTCCAAACAGCCCATGGGTCGCAGGGATGCCCCCTGGCCAGCCCTGGCACTGGCAGCTCCCAGCGATGCTGATGGGAGCGTGGGTCCGTCCCCTGTGGGAGGAACGTCTGGGACCCCCCTATGAGCCAGGGCGAGCCCCGGTGTCCTGCGTGCCAGGCAGCCGCCCTCGGGGGGGCCCTGGTGCAGGCGGGTGGAAGAGGAGGGTTTTATACCATGTATGTACAAGTGCAAAGAATAAATGGAAATGGTAGTGACAGCAGTGGACTGAGTTCCTGGGGGATGAGATGTGTGGGGACGTGGGTGTTTGCACCCTGCTGCACAGGTGGGGACTGGCTTTCTCTGTGCTGCCGCTATCCCCAGACCCTGTCCTGCCACCTCTACCTTTGCTGCCCGTCCCTGGCTGGAGTCCTGCCTGGCGGCTGGTCCCCTGGCCAGTGTTCCGTCACCTGCAGCGGCCGTGCTTTATCTGCCCATCGTGTGGGGCTGCCTGTGGTGGGAGGAAGCGGGTGAGCTCCTGCTGGCCGGATCTGGCTCCGGGCTGGGACCCTCCGGCCAGGCGGGTTCCTGCCAAGGGACAGCTCTGCCAAGACGCCACTCTCCTCCCTACAGCCCCGCTCCCTGCCAGCCAGGGAGGAGGAGAAGGTGATGGCAGGGCAGGACTGGCTGTCCCTGCTCCCATGGGCTGGGGGCCAGGGCTCGGGTTGCCCCAGGTGCTCCCAGCCCCATGGGGCTGCTGTGGCCCCTGCTGACCCCAGTGAGGGTGGATGGAGGGGCTGCATATGGTGTGGCAAGCCAGGGTGGTTGTTCCTGTCCCATGGCTGGCTTCCCACAGCTCAGCCCCTAATGCAAGTGGGGCTCTGCCAGCATGGAGGGTGCCTTCCCTCCCTGGCCCCCCGGATGGAGCTGGGATACGATGGAGTGAAGTGCTGGGACCAGCCCCGGAGCCCTCCCCACAGCAGGTGGTGAGCACGGCTGTGCTGGGAGTACTGGCCAGGCTCTACTCACTGGTGCTGGATGGGGAGGAAAGGATATGGCCCTTCCAACATCTCTTAGTCCTAAGAGGGGTTGGGTGCCCCTGTCATCCCGGAGGGATCGCCCCTGGTGAAGCTGGTGGGAGCGGGCAAGTGTTGTGCTGTGGTGGGGACACAATGGGGTCCTGTGCGCGCGCCAGGGCCGACACAACGCCCCGTGGCGTGAGACATTGGGCCATTGTCTGGGTCAGGGAGAACAACAGCAGCTGCAGCTGGTGGCTCTGAGCTCACCGGGCTGCCTCTGCCCTGGTCACTGCAGCACAGCACCCCCTGCCCTGTGCCAGGGTCCCAGGGCTGCTGCCCCTTGCCCCTGCTCTGAGCAACCATCTCCTGAGCTGATGGTCCTGGTGTCTGCCTCCTGCGAGGTCACCACGCTGCCACGGGGACCTGGCTCCTCTTGTCCCTTAATGATGCTCTGACATGAGGCAGTGGGGCAGGTCACCGGGGTTTGTACCCCCTCCTGGGATCCCCTCACTCCCCAGGGCCTCACTGGTGCTGTGGGGAGGGGAGAGGCCCTGGGGCGACCCAGCACTGGCTGCCTGCGACTGTCACTTGGCAATCACGATCTTTGTGATGCCTGTCAGCTCCAGCCTCCTGCTCAGCAGCACCGCGCTGCCACGAGCCGATGGGGCAGAAAGTGTGCACTGGCTTGCTGAGCATGCACGGGGCACGGCCCTGCTTGATGGGATGGGATGGTGGCTGCGGCACACCACAAGCGAGCGAGCACAGGGCAAGCACAACGGGTCCCAGGCTAGTGGGGAGTAATGCCAGCACCGCTGCAATGCCACTAGTGTCCGGCCCGTGCCTGCTGCAAGGGAGGGCAGGTTGGCCGGGCTGCACCTGCAGTCTCCCCAAAAACCCTCCATCTGCACAGCCCGAAGTGGGCATCTCAGTGTGGGACCCGGCATGTGCGCAGGATGCGGTTGGCACGACCACTCAACGCTGGGTCAGTGCGCAGCACCCAGTGCAGGGCTGTAGCCGTGGCACCCGCAGGCAGCGCTCCGGCAGGCAGGCAGTGCTGGTCCAGTGCATTTATAGCTAGTGACAGAATGGGAGCAGGTCTCCATCCCCGATGTGTCAGGCCACGTCGCTCCGGGCGTGTGCCGGGGATGTGCGTGGCTGCAGGAGCCGCGTGATGGAGGAGGGACAGTGTTAGGTTAAACCCGGGGGCTGCGCAGTCTTGTCTGGGTGGGCCCCCAGCAGCCCCGGGAAGCAGCACAGCACCGTGGTCGTGCCCGGCATGTGCCGCTGCACCCTGGCACATGTGCAAGCCCCTGGCCCGGCGGTGGAGACAGAAGGGGCTTCTCATCGGGGTGTGAGGTGCGACCTGACCGCCCCCCCCAGGAGCCCGGGGACGTGGGTCTGTCCTGCCAGGCACCAGGCACTGGAGAGCAGGGCCGGGGACAGTGCAGCTCTGCACCCAGCAATGCTCAAAGCACTCAGAGTGCAACAAAACCCACGCAGGATCCGTCCCTTGCTATCTGAGCGTTTAGTTACAGCTCTCAGGCCACATTTGGCTCTGTTTAAGGCTGAGCAGCAGTCCTGGTGTGAGGGGGTTAACCCAGCCCATGGGCAGCCCCTCCAGATCCTGCTGCTCCTGGGAGATGAGGGCCAGCTGCTCTGCCCCAGAGCTGGGGCTAGAGGAAAAGCAGATGTCTGTGCAGAGAGGCAATTACGGAGAATGCAATGGGGGCCCGGGGCTGAGCTCCCTGCAGCTGGGCTGCGGCACCAGGCAATCATGGCTGCAAATTGAGATCAGATGTGGGCAGCTTCTCTTTCTAAATGGAGGGCTCAGGGCTGCTGCCTAGGTTGGTTTTGCTCTGGCTTGGAGAGGAGGAGGGTTTCTGAGTGCTGCTGGGGCCTGCAGAGTGTGGTGCTCCTTTGGGGGACCTGTGCTTTCCTCAGGCAGCTGTGCTCCCTGCCTGTACCCTGCCTGTGCTGGGCTGGAGGTGCCTCTTGCTGGAGCAGGGACGATGCAGGAGCTGGTGGCTGGTGTGGAGAAGATCAGGTTTGACTTGGAGGCTGATGTGGGGCAGCAGCGAGGAGCTCAGCCCCTGCCCTTCCCAGGTATGGACAGTAAGTTGGGGACAGGATCTTGTGGTATCCTTGGAGGGTGACAGGGGTGCAGGAGGCATTGGGGTTCTCCTCCTTGCTGGTGCTCCTGGCTCTTGCTGCACCCACCATAGTTCCTGCTTCCTCCCTGGGCTCCTGCCTGAGGCCAGCCTGGCTCCGGGCACTGCTCCCTCAGGGATACATCTGGCACAGCTCTGCAGTGGCTGCCAGTGGAGTGGGCTGAGATGCTCTTGCCCTCAATGGCACGGTGGTCCTGGCACTGTGGCTGGTGGGTGAAGCTCTCCCTGCCCTGCTTTCCCCACAGAGCTGGGGGTAGCTGTCTGCGAGTTCTTCCATCAAGGGCTGTGCACCAAGGGTGAGTGCTGGGGAGGGATGGGGATGGGACTGACTCCACCCTGCAAGATCCTGGGGTCAACAGGGTCCAGGACAGGGCCGCTCTCCGCTCTGTCACCAGCCTATATCTGTGGCAGGTTGCTTCATGGCCCTATGGCCAGTGAGTTGGCAGGTTTTGACCCAAAATGCTAACACTGCTCAGAGTCCATCATTCCCCTTGGCCCTTTGGATGAGTGCTCCTATCCCTTCTGCACTGGAGAGGGCTTGAACACCTCCTGGACAACCAGACCTTGGCAGTGCCTGGGGGACCAAACCCCATGCACTCGGTGGGTGCTGCCAATCTCCTCCGCATCCTGGAAAGCTCATGCTGGCATGTCCCAAGCCAAGGAGCTGGGGGGTTCCTGGGTGCAGGTGGGGGTGGGTGGGCTGTGATGGCGGGGGCTGCAGGGCACAGGCAGGCTCCAACAGTGGGTGTTTGCTGGGGCCAGGCGTGCGGTGCCCCTTCCGGCACGTCGGCGGCGAGAAGATGGTGGTGTGCAAGCACTGGCTGCGCGGGCTCTGCAAGAAGGGCGACGGGTGTGACTTCTTGCACGAGTATGATGTGACCAAGATGCCAGAGTGCTATTTCTACTCCAAGTTCGGTAGGTGTGGGACTGGTCTGGGGACCCCAGCGAGCCTCTCCCACCCCAGCACCCATGTCCCTCGTGTCTGGCCTTGAGCAAGTGCCTGATGCCACCTCCTGTCTGTGGGAAGAAAAGCCATTGGCACCCACCCAGGGCCACCATTCCCCCTGGCTCAAGCCTGGGTGCTCCCAGGGCACCCCTGTTCCTCCCATCCAGCCCATCCTTGAGGACTTTCCACTGTGTTTGGCTTGAGTGACTCTTGTTCCACACATCCCACCCCTTACTCCTGCAGGTGAGTGCAGCAACAAGGACTGTCCCTTCCTGCACATTGATGCCACCACCAGCGCCATGGGCTGTCCCTGGTATGACCGTGGTTTCTGCAGGCACGGTGAGCTGCTGAGATGGGTGCTGGGGTGAGCAGGGGCTGCCCGTGTTCCCTACCCACTGGTGATGGGGGGTCCAGACCCCACTGCTGGTCCTATCTCCTGTCACCTCTAAGGTGACAGAGCCAGAGTCGGGTGAACCACAGTGGGTTGTCTGGGGACTGCCTGGGAGTGGGACTGGGTGCCCTGTGGGAATTTGGGCTTGGGGCAGCAAAGGCCCCATAGAGCTGAAGGGGAATTGGGCTGCTGGGGAAAGCTGGTCTCCTGAAATCCTTGCAGGGCAGGGGGCTTGGTACCATGTCCCCACAAACAGGAACCTTTCCTCTGTGTCGCAGGTCCCCTGTGCAAGTACAAGCACACGCGGAGGGTGATGTGTGCCAACTACCTCGTTGGCTTCTGCCCAGAAGGACCCAAGTGTAAATTCATGCAGTACGTACAGGGCAGGCTGTGGGGGGGACACGGGGGGACGGACACGGGGGGGAGCTCAGCACACAGCTGCCTGGGACAACGGGGGACAGCCCCCTTGCTGAGGCTGCAGAGGTGGATGTGGCCATTGCAGTGTCTGGGTCAAGGACAAGGGTGCTTTAGGTCCTTGTCTGAACTAACTGGACTCCTCTGGTCTCTCCTAACATCTAGCCTGAGCTGGTGACCACAGGGTTTGCAGCGGGTGGGCAGGGGACAGCCCCGGTCCCCATGGGGATGCCTGTACCAGCTGCCTGAGCCCTGGGACAGCCCTGAAAGGCCATGGAAGCCATGGGGGAATCTGGGGGTACCTCTTGCCACGTCCAAGGGAGTAACTGCCTGTCCTGTGTCCCCCTCCAGCCTCAAGGCCGGGCTGATGACGAGCAGCATGGATCCATCCAAGGTGATGCAAGGAAGGTCCTTTACCATTCCCGCTTGAGCCAAAGCCCTTGTGCTCTGTGCCTCGGCCCATTGGGGTGATGTACCAGCTACCCCTGCCCACAGCTCTTGCTTCCCTTGCTTCTGCCCCAGCTCTTGTGGGAGCTTGTGGGACAGCAGCTGCCAACTGCCCCTCCTGCCCTATATCCCCCAGGGAGCTGCCAGTCCTTGGGGGCTGGCACAGCAGGATCTGGCTGCCAGTGAGGAGAGTGGATGCAAGGATGTGCCACCCATGGAGCGCCGTCTACCAGTCACTGGCACTACCCAGCACCTGACAGCACCGCTGTGGGACACTAACAGCTGCCTGCCGGGCCCACAGAGCCTGCCTGAACGAGGCATCTGCCTCAAGGTGAGTGTTTTTTGGGACTGGGAAGCCTGGGAGCAATGGCCTTGCCTTGGAGGGAGGGTAAAGTGTTATAGTGAGGGGCAGCATGGGGACTCCCACAGCACCCTCAAAACAGCTTCCTTGACTCGAGATGTCTGTCTTCTCACTGGGCTGTTTCTTGGCCCTGGAGCCTGCCCCCACCCCAGGCAGCTGGGGTGTGAATCAGCAGGAAGGAAGCTGTACTCAGAAATAATCTGACTGCAAGTGAAGGGACTTCTGAGGTAATGAACACTTGTCATGCAGTAGAATAGCCCTGGAGAGCAGCAGGCCTCCTACGTCCTGCTGGGTCGGAGGTTTGTTGCATTTGGAGGTCTTGGGATGCTGCTTGCAGGTGAGAGCTGTGCTGGAACAAGGCATGGCTCCACTAGCCCAGTCGCTGGGAAATGATGTGAAAATGAACATGTGGTAATGTGGCCCTGGGTTGATCCAGCACAAAACCTGTCTCTCCCTGTCCCCCCAGTGTGGACAGAAAGATCACTGCACCAGTAAATGTGGCAAGACTCAGCTGGAAGTCCTGCTGGGGAAGTGACTTGAGTGCTCCCACATGGACCATGGAAGGAAGACACCGTAAAGCACAAAGGAGATGGCGAGATGGCTATTAGGGTGGTTGCTGGACTAGAAAATCCAGTTGGTTTTGCTCAGCACTGGCTCTCACACTCTTTGCACAAGCATCGCAGAAATCACAGCTTCCCTAATGCAACTAAAATTGGACTCTTCACAGCTGCCTCTGCTCCCTCCTGTGCAGCTGGCTGCACATGGACCGGGGCCGCAGGAGTGGTCACTCTGCAGTCACAGGTTTGAAGGGATGTGGGACCAGCTTGTGCTGGGGTCCTGGACAGATGAGGGGGTGTGCATGTGCTAATCCCCTGGGAATGGAGGCAAAAAGCACCATGTTTGAGAACACACAGTACCAAGCAGGAAAGGAAAACTCACAGTCTTTTATTGCTGGTAAGAGGGAGTTTTTGGTGAAACACCTCTGACACAGCACTACTGCACTGCTCTTTGAATAAAGAGTTCAGATTTTTCTTCCTTGAGTTTTTCTTGTTTCANGGGCTGTGCCGGGCACAAACTTAAAAGGAATGGTTATTCTGGCCTAACCCCACCCTGCCACAATCCATCACAAACCCTACAGCCAAACACCAATTAAAACATACATGTCGATTAAGCTATATTAACAGCCCAAGTCAAGGAGTTGTCCTGTGCCTGGTGTCCCAAAGCGAGAGATTTGGGTTCCTGCAGACTACAGGATCTCTGCTGCCTACAGACCCCTGAGGGGTGGCTCTAAGACTTTCTTCTTTCAGCACTAACTACTGCCTCAAACCACAGAGCAGTGACTGCAGGCTGTTACTGTCAGCATCACTTCTCTGTCTGCAAGAGGGTAAATGAAAAGCAGCCCCCTCAACAGTTAAAGAACCTGTCTCTGACAGTAAATGGGCCTCTACTGATTTGAATGAATCCCTGTTGGGACGCTGATTCTGAGCACTTCTGCTGACTTCCAGTCTGATATTCCTGACTGTTCCTTGGGTGCTGTTCCAGCTTCTTCAGTGGTATTTACGCCAGCGATGACACTCTAGAAAATCAGGGAGGAAAGAAAAGAGAAGAGTGTTAGCACAGTGCTATGCTAGGGACTACGTGAGTGTGCTTCGCCCAGCAGTGATGAGCAAGAGACTGACTGCAGCCTTCTCTGTTTATGTGCTGTAGTGCTGCACAGGAGAGCAAGTCCTGCTGGGGAAACTACACAAACACCAGTAAATTCCTTGTCAGTTATGAGTAAATGCAGGGAATTTGTGCTCAGTGTTGGAACATCTCCTCCCTCTACTTCTGCAGGGTTTAAAAGTGCTCCTGACATTCCTGGCGCTCCCCAGGGAGAAGCTGTGAATCAGCAACTGTTATCACCAACTTTAAACTCCTCTGTCTACCTAAGCCAGGTCAGCATTCTGTTCTCAGCTCTGATATTAGTCTTAACTGTGAAGTATTTGAACTATTTCAGAGCTTGAATTAATGAGTGGCAAACAGACTTTCCAACTGCTGCAAAAGGGGGAATTGCCTGAAATAAGATACCAAGAGGGAAATCTTACTGATGTGCTGATAGTTCCAGCCATAGCTGAGGAGGCAGTATCCAGCCAGCAGCATGGAGATCCCAGCTGGTCCACCCCTCTTCACATTGATGTATTTGTCGTAATAGCTGTTCCAGGCTGTTGGGACAGAAATGCAAGGGTCAAATCATGCACACGTCTTACAGAGTTCACTGGCTTCCAGGTAACTTTCTAAAGCCAAATGGCTGGGTCTATTTATTTACTTTTTTTATAAAGATCCAGACTGCTCGCTTGGACTAGGCTGCAAGCATGTTAAGGAAGTGGGACAGTTCTGCCCCAAGATACCAGGAATTTAGCCCCACCTTTCCGCACTCCACCAAGCAGCCCCTGAGGAGATATGTTGCAGGTGGCCAGCCATGTGGGCAGCTCCCCCAGCCTTACATCCATCAGCCGCCTTTCTGAGAGGGGACCTGTATGATGAGAAGTCAGAGTGGTCAAAGGTAGGAAAGTGAGGACGACGCGCATGGTGCTCGTGTTCCCTGAGCTGGGCGGTGAGCATGCAGCTGGTATCTGCTTTGGCTGCAAGTGACACGGGCTTGGGACTGACTGCTTAGAAAGGAAGAACAACTCGTCTCTCCCACAAATGAGTCGTCTCCACCAGCCCAAACATGCAAGAGCCTGTCTTAAGCCTGAATAGAAATGTAAACCATTGGTTTTGCAGGCTGGAGGGTTGGACAGTTAACCTCCTCAGATCCTTCCTGGATCACTTTCTGGACCAGTCCAGCAGCTTAGTGTTTCCTACCCCTCCTTTCCCATTCACATTGGATAGTTTAGCCCTACAGTGCAGTAAATCTCAGCAGCAGAGACTTTTCTCATGTTACCTTGCTGTCCCTCTGAGAAATTGCCCTGTGGCGTCATCTTTGTGATCCCCATGCCTTCTTGGAAACGCTTCCCTGGAAAAATACTCAGCCCATCATAATTAGGATACAAGTCTGGAAACCACTCCAAGCCCACGGCACCTGCCAGCGTGCTCCTGCCAGAGGCCTGGGGTAGACAGATGGGCTGGCTTTTGGAGGTGTGGAGCAAGAACTGGTGCACCGCCAGCTCGGTGTCCCTCCTCGCATTCAGGATGGGCTCAGAAACTACAGCCATCTGCTTCTTGCTCTCTTGAAGCTTTTGTATGCTGGTTAGGTAATTTTTGGACGTGCCTTCATTGTGACCTCTGAAATCCTCTGTCACTGACAGATGGAGGTTCTTGGTATGCAAAGCAGAAAGAGGGGCTTTATATTCCGCACCAGTTTCTAGGTACATCTGTTTCTCTTCTGTCACCGTTTTGTCTATTCCCTCCTGCTGAACGAGGTCACCAGGGCTACTTCTGCAGTCGGCTTCAGGGGGATCTCGAAGTGTGGGTATTTTTATTGCCTTTAGACTCCCGCCTCTTTCTCCCCGTGAGCTCGCAGGCACGTCCCCCGCAGCTCCAGGGCTGCGCGCCTCCGCCTTTGCGGCTTCTGGGAGAGCTGTTCCCTCCGGCGGGCCGGGCCGGGCTGCGCCCCAGCGCTCAGCAGCGCGGCCGGGGCTCCCTGCTGAGGCGCCCCCGCTCCCGGAGCCGCGCTTCTCCCGGACCGCCCTGGCGCGGGGCTTCTCTATCACGGTTTTCACCCCGTTACTCAGCTTTCCGGGTGCATCTTTAACCTCCTCGGGGAGCGCCGCGGGCTCCACCCTGGGCTCTGCGCGCTGGCGGTGCAGCCCGGCGCCGGACC
>VZTV01022123.1:65506-79986 GCA_013400875.1 Anhinga rufa | reverse complement strand
TAAAGGTGTAGCCCGGGGGGGGTGGTTGGCTTCGTTCGGGAGATCAAAGGGGTGTAGGGAATGCGGAGGGCATAGGGGTCTCGCCGTGGGCTGGGGGGGTTTCTCGGCTTGGTGGGGAAGGGGAGGATGTAGGTCCTGTCCGGGTGGAGGACTTGGGGTGGGGAAGAAACCGGAGGGACCGTGAAGCGTGTGAAGGCTGGGCTGTGAGTGCCCAGAGTGCGTGAGGGGGCAGAGTGGGCCGTGGGGGATGGAGGTGTTGAGTTTGCTTGTGGGCTGTAGGTGTTTAGAAAAGGAGGGATCTAGAGACGACACGAATGTGGAGCGAGGAGGGGAATGTCTCTTCCAGGAAGAGCAGCCCTAGGAGAGGGAGAAGCTGATGGACTGTGCTGGACAACAGTTGAGAGTACTGTGGGCATCCCAGGGATGGGAGAGCTGGGAGGCAGCTTCTGGTCTGTAGGCGTGGACCAAATACTGCTAGCTGAGTCTGCTGCTGAAGCTTGTCTGCAAGAAAAGATTCACTTGGAAATATCTCACTTGAGTCTGTTTTGACTCATTTGAGTACATCTTAATATTTAGCCACCAGAACAGCTCCATCCTGTATCTTTGGACAGTGCCCAGCACGCTGAGGCCCTGGTTGACCCGTGGTGTTTGTATGGTGGGAAAAATTACCTTAGTATTAAAAATCTGTGGACAGCGAGAGGCATCGGTTCACAGGGATTCTAGGCTGCTGTGAAGTAGTGTTGAACTCATAAGAGAACGGTAAATACATCAGAAACAGGGGAAGGATTTGTTTTCTGTGAGGTGTTTTCTGACAAAACGTTCCTTACACATGGTAAATTATGTTGCTTAGGAATGTGACTTGACTTCAAATGCTGTCAGAATGGAAAGACTGAAGAAAGTCACTATAGGTGCTAGCTGCAGGCTCATGTAAGCAAGATGAACGTAACTGGGTATTTATTGAAAGTGTGGTCACTGCCACTCTTCCTGGGTGCTTTTCTCAGCCTGTCAGATGTCATTCAAAGTCCCAGGATTATTTTTAGATGTGCCTGAGCACTGAGAGCAGTTGCAAGGCTGAGAATTGTCAAACGGGTTGATTTAGAGAGATGCTCAGCACTGGTTTTAATGGCAGGTGTGAGTGAGTCTATGTCCCTTAAACTGATATGAAAGCGTCAGCCTAGCTACTTTGTGAGAAACATGATAGTTTTATCTCTGTTCTGTAGAGAACAGCTAAAAAGAGAATATGAAAGTCCACAGCACATCAGAGGTTTAGATACATCCTTCACTAATTTATCAAGTTTTCCTGCTTTTTTTGTAGAGCTCCCTTTAGAGAGCAAAACAGGTGTATCAATAAGCTGCTAATATTTTTTTCTCCTTTTTCCCTGAACTTTCTTCAGGAAGAGGAGACGGAATGGCAATGAAGATGATGGCCATGTTCCTCAGACGAAACGTAATACCAGGAATACTGTCCTTCAGGACTCTTGGGACACTGAGGTGAGAGCCTTCTTGGGCAAATTCAGTTTCCTTTAATGCTGAATTTAAATAGCGATTGGAATATTCTGAGAAATTTTATTCATGGAGAGTGGTTAATGAAACACTTTTTTTTTTGTCTTTTTGCTTTGTTTATGAGGTTATGAGGCTCAGTTACATACTTCAGAGACTGAAATCTGTAAAACGTGGTTTGGAAATCAGCATGTTTTCCAGTGAACCTGGTTATCTTTGGCCTGAATATTTCTGTTAATATACTTCAAATACTAATGTGTAGCACCCAAGTGAAGATACAAGAAAAGCATTTGCTGCCACTTCTAGTTTTGCTGTCTGAAACGATGTGTAACGTCTCCAGAACCGAGGAGATGACTAGGGTGGATTACAAGCGTGTGTGGTCACTTCGCCTGGCCAGCTACTCTTCCAACTTTGCATTTACTTATAGTAATGTGATTATTTGTGGTAGAAAGTCAAAAAGCATTTCCTCTAGTGCGATACAAAAAGTGCCTGTTGCAAGCAGTAGTGCTTATCTGATGTTTAAAAAATGCTCTGATAGAACTAGTTAGTTTAAGCAAGACTTGCTTGTTCACAGCTAAAACACTTGGACCCAGACTATTGGGCTTCTACTCGTATTTGCCACGGGCTTTTGCTGGACGTGGGATAAACTGTCTCTGATTCTCTCATCGCTCGCATGACAGGTGTTCTAGGATGGTGCAATTTGCTAGCTATGAGATTTCTTTTTTTAAAAACTGCTGATTTCCAAGCTGCTGCCAGATTTCCTGAATTGTTGACTGTATTAATCATCTGAAAATTCACTGTATGCATTTCTAATTAGCAATGTAGTTCTCTTGCAAAATGTTCATGGAAAAGAGTGTGCAGAGCAGAGGCTCCCTCCTGGTTTGTGTCCCTAGGAGTTATTGAAATGGATTTCTTTTAAGGTTTTTGAAATATCCTTGTTGTTTTTTGTACAGCCCTCACTCCGAAGATTGGTTATAATGAATAATTATAAACTATTGTAGTTATATTGAACTATTAACTATACTTTGGCTGCAGAAAATGTTTTGTGCTATGTAACTTTGAGAAACGTATCTCTTATCATATGGTAAAGGCTTCAAATGTATACTTAGATTGAAAATTATACAAAGCTCAGTATCCCACCATTCCTTTTGTGAGGGAGACTTTCTTTTAACCAGTGCACCTTTACGCGTAGCTGATGCGATAGTCAGTGATATTGTATGGAAAATGCTGTAACAGCTAAGGTGTTCATTGCGAAGGAATTCACTCTGATGAAAAATGTTCCTGGTTCCTGTATTGTTCTTTTGCTGCAAGTAAGACTTGCCGGGATGAGGCAGTTTTTGCTTCTCGGGTATAACGGGTAGAACCGTAAAGAGTTGCTTGCCATCTGACACTGAATCACTTGTCCAACAGGTTAAACACCTCTTCGTGTGTAGAGTAGTTAATGGCTAAACGAGCTTTGTGGCGGGAGGAGGAAGAATTTAGTGTGGAACGAGGGATTGAAGTAGGAGTAATGAAATTAAGAATATCAGGAAAAACCTTCATGGTGAGTGGCAGAAGCACCTTTGCTTGTCATATAAACACTTGGCGTTTGACTGGGCAAAGCCGCTAAAATGCAGAGATGGGAATAGTCTTGTAGTAGCCACACAAGAGTGGGTGACCTTAACTCTGTCCTTAACGGCTGTTGTGTTTGGGGTGCCTGCAAGTGAACAGCATGGGCTTGAACTGCCTGCCCCGCCACCAGCGAAACCAGTGCAGAGTTCGATTGCTGAAGCTAACATTAAGACTCCTGCTTCATGCATGCACTTGTGTTGTAAAAGTATGTTTTTAACACATTAAACCCTGATATGCAGGCAAGGAGACTCTCTTGCTGTTGACGCTGAAGTGGAAGAATGCGCCTGCTGGTCACAATTTTACAAAAAAAATCAATGTTCCCTTTCTTGAGGGAACAAAATTCACAATGTCATCTACTGATGAATAGACCTTTTTTTTTTCTGTTGCTTGTTTTCTTGTAATACTGGATCACTGAATTGAGCATGCCCAGAAATTCAAGCCATGAGATTAAATCAATATTATTTGAATGTTTCTTTAAGGACTTCCTGTGCCAAATGGAGAAATTCTTGTGCTTATAGTGCACAAGTGCTTTCGATTAATGTCACTTTGAAATTCTTGGCCATTTGTAATACTTTTATTTTGTTTCCTGATACTTTGCCATTTGCAAAGGCAGCTCTTGCTGATTACAAATCCTCACTAGCTTTAGGATATTGAACTAGGAGAGAAGGTGTGTGTGTGTGTGAGAGCAATTTGTAACTTCAAAGAGTACATGAGGAAAGAACTGCTTTTCATCTGAGTGCATATGCACACCTGCTTTTTGTGAAACATTAGCTAAAGTACTGATTCCTTTTGCCTTCCTTCAGTTGAAAGTTGACTGTTTTCTCTTCCAGAGTGTGGTTACGTGAGAACATAGCCTCAGTATGAAAATCAGGCAGCCGTATTACTAAACCTGAATGTGGCTTTTGTCATGGTCTCTTTCCTTTTTTTTGTTTTGTTTTGTTCCTGTCTTACTCGTCATAGCTGACAGTGATATGTGTAAGATGAAGGGGGATTTTTTTTCTTAGAGGCAGGTCAAATGCGGGCTGTTGTGTGATGTTGTCCCTCAGTCCCTCCTACTGCTCACATGAGCTACATTTGATGCAAAAGGATGTCACTGTTTCTCCCACTAGATTGTCCTTTCATCCAGGGTAGACAGCATCCTTGACTCTGACTTTTACAGGAGGGAAACAGATTCTCTTCAATCTCTGTCAGCGCTGCTTCTTAGCAAACTGCTATAAGGATGTGCAATTCCTGCTCCTCCTGGAACAAGCCACTCTCACACCCCTAGGTGACAGCCACTCCGGGGGTGACAGTAAACTTCTGCTTTGCAGTTCAGTCCATGAACAGGCGCATGACAAAAATGCTAGACTAGAACTACAGTGAATGTTAAACATTAGTGAAGCAGAGCATTTGCCACCACATTTCACTTCCTGTTCAGCCTGTCCTCCATTTACCAGGAGGTTAGCTGTGGTGTTTTCCCTGGTAGTTGCTTATAAATTCAGCAAAAGCCCTTCCTACTCTCCTGTCCTTGCTATCCTGTACAGGAAGTTAGGCAGAGTTGTAGTGGATCCTCTGAGAGGCCAGCTGCAAGCAGCTGCTCTCAGGAATTATGAGAATCTGCAATTGTGCTCTGCGACCTGGGGAATCACCAATGAAAAGCCGTTTGCTCTGATTTTCCCTGGGAAGGAAGGGAGTCTGCAGTGTCCTGACTAGCTCTTTTCCTTCCTGAACAACTTTCTTCAGTAAAACCTCATCTCTTGTGGTTCCTCTTTGTTATTCTGACTGATGACAGGATTCCCCAAAGCTTAGAAATACCACTGTTTTGCCTGTGGAGATTGCTGACACACAGCAGCAGTTGCTTCTCTCAAATCAAAGATTTTTGTCTAGCATTGCAGCTATGCCACTCTACAGTATTACACTGTTGAGGAAGAGCTGATCTTAAATTCTAATTAAAACCAGATCATGCCGCTGTTAAACTCATCTTGAAAGATTTTGAGAGCAGCAGGGTCTGAATGACTGTTTCTTAAATTCCTGTCATCAATGATCAAGATACTACGTCACAGATCAGCAGACTAATACATTTAACAGGACATTTGTTTGGAAATCATATAAAACTTCTGTAACTACTCAGTGTGATGTTAAGAGGGCCTAATGAGTCAGGTAAATTGTGAAGATGTCCTTTTGATACTTAAAGTACTCATAAACTTTCATTGGGCTACTGTCCTTTGCCCTTTCGCTTAAAACTTTGTTTCATTGTGTAGATGCCTGTCATTGCTGACATGATGACTTTAAGGATTCTTTTTTTGTCTAATTGTAGTCCAAATGCGTAACAGAATGTGCACCACAGCCTGGGGAAATGGTAGGTCTTTGACGTGATTTGGGCAATAAACGGGCTTCACGTGCTAGTGAATTTTTGCATTAGAGAAATGGAAATAAAGAGGGTATGACAAACCAGATCTGTCAACAGCCTTAGATGTAGGAAGCACGTCCCAGGACACTATCTCGGTTTTTAAAAAATTAGACATGCATAAAATAATCATTACTAACAGCTCTAAAATGTTCATTAAGATGTGAAACTTTAGCAGTAAGTAATACGAGGTTCTCATTCCAATTTTTACCTTGATTTTCAGAAGGTGGCTGTAACGAAAAGCAGTAAGGAACACAGACTAAAAGGAAACAAAGTGTCCTGTGCGGTGGGTTTCTATCCAAGGCTGCTGTGACTTGTTCAGCGTAACAGCATTGCATTTCAATATCTGTGCTTCTATGCAAAATGAGATGGTCTGGCAGGCACCATTTTGTGGCTCCTCTCTGTCCTTCTGGTGTTCTCTCCCTCTCTAGTGGTAGCAGCATTAGGAAGAGGAGCTGGTTGCTCATGTGGTTACATCTGCTGCTTCCTTGAGAATGACTTCACATGTGTTTTGTTGTTTTCTCCTTGCTAGCTGAACCTAACACGCCAGCACGGGTGCAGCCTCGGTGCCATTGCCTTGCTTGCTGTACTACAACAGAACTGAAGCGGTTTTGGTGCTTAGCAAAACAAAGAAATTTATAGGGTTGAATTGTCACGGTCAATTGTGGAATCAGTGCCATGGGCTTTCCAGTCGGCACTGAGATGTGGTCCACCTCAAATACTCATACAGTGCCTTCCTGGGCCTTTCTCACTGCTCGTTGACAGACGTGTCGGGTGCAGTTTGCACCGTTTTACTCCAGTTTGCACCGATTTACTCCAAAGTGACGCCTTCTGGATGTGGCACTGACTGTTAAATTACTGTGGACTTCTTTAAATTTGTCTTCCTCTGTTCTGACCACCAAGCTTTGACTTCTGTGGTTTTAGTTTAATACTTAAAAAAATGTGGGTTTTTCTTAAGCTGTTGTCACTTATGCTGGCTGCTTTTGTGAACTTACTTCTTACGGGATGGCAAAGTAGCACCTAAACATGTGCAGTGTTATCCTAAACAGCATATGATAGAGTAATGAAATATTTCAGCTGTAACTAATGGAACCTTTCATTAGCAGCCCTTAAAATGGTGTAAACCAAACAATTTTATGTCTTTGAAACACTGAAAACAATGGCTAATGCTCTTCCAATGATTACCATGAAACGTGTTTATCCTAAATGCTGGCAAATGAGCCCCGTCCTCTATGCGACCTAAATCATGAGTTCTCTTTTCTGCATGTGGAAGTCTTCTATGCCTGTTGCTCTTTCACTGTCCTGTCAAGTAAATTGTTATGGAAAACTACCAGTTAACATTGCTGTCCCAGTACTTAACTGGGAAAAGAGTAGTTGTATGTATGTCAAGGTGTTCAAAGACTTAAAATGGGTATTGTGTTGCATTTGTTTTTAACGGCCTGTTGCTTTGGATGCTTCTGATTTCATTTTAGAAAGATTAACTTGTAGGAAAACGCTTTGCATGGTGCTTACCTAAGACGCCTGCTAGAACAGAAGTGATAAACTTTTCCTCATGCCCTGCCTGCCTTTACTGACACATGCAGTTCAGTAGGAATGTTCTTTATTTTCCAATTCTCGGATGAATTCAGCAAACTTCACTAGTGCTAACGTGGGTCATGGGGGCAGAGCTGGTGGGCCTAAAAATGAAAGATTGAAATCCAATGTACTGGAGGTCAGCGAACCTCCGGGTGAAGGTTTGCTCATCCCTTCAGCTCTGTGACGCTTTTCATGTGTTGGCAATAATGGAAGCTATAAATGCCAAGAAAGCACTTGGTGGATTTACGTTAGTCCATCAGGCTGAAGGTGTGCCTGGAAATCTGGAAGGGAGGGACTTACTGTAAAGACTGTTTACTTAACTAAGGTGTTTCATTATGGACAGGAGAGAAGACTGTGATTTTTGCTGTTAACCTTCTCTTTGTCTCAGTCCTCCAGCAGCGATAGCGGCAGCAGCAGCAGCAGCTGTAGTAGCAGTAGCATCAACAGCCCTGACAGAGCGTGCAGTGCAGAAACCAGCCTAAACCCGATAATTGCAGGATCCAGTCCTGTCTCCTCTCAGTCCTTCCATGAGCAGTCTGCACTAAGCCAAGGTCCTTACTTCCACATCAACCAGATCCTGAAGGAGGCACACTTTCACAGCTTACAGAGCCGGGGACGCCTTCCTACATGATGAACCAGCAGTTCCCCGCCTTCTGTGAAGGGACAGCACTGTGTAGATTTGATATTTCAACTTAAAAGTTTGTTAAAATGGAATTGCACAAAACGCCTGTTGCCTTTTCATTCTATATTTGAAATAACAGGTTAACAGGAAATTGTTTACTTGTGGTTTGCTGCACTATTGCAATGCAAAAGGGGCTTTGAAGCAATTTTTACAGGATTCTTTTTGGGTTGGTTACAAAGTACGTGTCAAGAGGAGACTGAGGAATCCACATCTGTGTTGTAGGATTGCAAAATGTCCAATTCCAATCAACTGCCTAATCTGTTAGCAATTTGTTGCTTTATGTAAAGTTCTCTCAAACGTTCATCTTCAGTTTTATAAGTCTTTTTTTAATTTCAATAAACTAGTAAAAAATTTATTTGGCAGCATAATTTTTTTTGAGCATTTAGAGTTAATAAGACAGTAAGCATAGGTGCCATCACTGGAATCCCTTAGGACTGCCCCAGCTGCAAACTTTCCACCTAGCTCCATGGGTGATGAGCCTTGTCTCTGGATCTTTACTGCTGCAGTACTGAAAATGTGAAACTAGAACCAGGAAGGCTTAGGCAGCTGTAGCTAAAGTGTCAGGTGCCTGCTGGGTTTGCTTAGGGAGCAGCTTTGTGGTGCCTATGGAGACAAGTAGAGAGTAGCCTGGGGAGGGACTTTTGAAGGAGGAGAGGAGCCTTGCATTGCTCCACTAGCCATTTCTAGCTGTGGAATGTTTTGTTTTCTGTTACAGTGTGTAGGGTTTTTTTTCTCCTTTAATTTGATTTCTAAGGAATAGGAGGTGAAGGAATAGCTACACCTCTGTTCCAGCAGCCAGATGGCAAGGACAATCCTGACCTGCACCTGGTTCAAGGGGCATGCTGCAATCTGGCTAAGGATGGAAAAGTACTTCTCTTCTGACAATAGCAGCAGAGGTGTTGCCACCCCTGCCAAGGGGAAGAGAATGATCTTGGTGAAGATGAATACACAGACAAACTTTTTATTTTTTATTTTATCACTTGGTCATGCCAGAAAGCCATCCCAGCTTGAAGAGAGAAGGTGCAGCTGTGTCTTCCTCCTCTGTTACAAGCTGCCTGAACAAAGAGCCAGGGCGCAATGCCTCATCTTCTGTTCTTCTGAGTGCAGGAGGTGGAACCTGTTAAGTTTTAAAAACAAAAGCATCAGTAACTATTAACAGCATACCTTTCACTTACTCCATACCCTTGTCTACAGTAGCTGCAAGGAGGTATAGACTACAGCTGAACAGCTCTTCCTAGGCAACTTGAGCTTGAACTATAAGCTAAGCAGTGTCACTCCTGGTGGTTGGTGACAGACAGAGGCAGTTCTGAGTGGCAGAAGCACAGCACCTTGCTGTTAGCAACAGGTAACTTCAGATATCGTTCAATGCTCAAAAAAACCCACCATTCTGAATGGCAGGGAAGGGCCTGTTGCTCTCAGAGCAAGGGGATAACAGCATGGTAGAAGTACAGCTGTTGCCCTTGCAGAGAGCTGTTCTTGAGTAACTACAAACTTTAACCTCTCCTGAACTGTTTTAGCATAAAAGGTGCAAGCATCTGTCAGGAATTCTGAGAAATGTGGCTAGTGCAGAACATATGTGTGCCACCACAGCAGCAAGGGGAGTGGTAGAAGCGAGCCAAACATCACTGCAGACTTCTACGCTCTACTACAGCTGAGGTGTAAGAGGTAAGGAATACCTTTATTGTGAAGCTTTGGGCTTTTAAACAACCTTTATACTATGTCTGGTCCTTAATTCTTCTGAATAATGGAGAACAGGAGTTGTGGAGTAAACACACTCTGCTCCGATAAAACCAGACCTTTACTCTTCTGTCCCAGTTGAAAAGACATCACCACAGATGGATTTTTGTGTTAATAGCTAAAGGAAACAGATTACTAATTACCGCTTCCTGTAGTGGTGAGGTATTCCTTGCCTCTCTCAATCTTCAGCTTAGAGAACTCCATTTAAGCAGATATTTTAAACTGGGGAAAATGTGGCAACATAATTGTTTTCTACTGATAAAACTCAGAAACAGGACAGCACCGAGCCTTTGCAAGAGAAGCAAGCCACTCTGTTCACACAGGCTTAAATACCCAAGCCAGGCTTCATCAGGAGTTAAAGGTCAGCATCGCACTGGAAAGGAGTTCAAATAATTAGCTAGTATCCGTCAATGTTTCTTGCAGCCATCTTTAAATGAATTGTCTTTTATACATTGATTTCAAAATGCCTCATCTGTATAAGTCTTCACTGCATTTTCATGGTGGTTATTCCTATGTTTTACCACAGAGCAGTGGGCCCCAAAAATGCAGGGGCCATCAGGGTTTTTTTTGAGGGTCAAGGGGAAATCCAGACCATCTCATGCTGTGTTGCCGTAATGATTCTCTCATTTTACCGAAAATAAAAATCAGGTTAAATATTAACTGTTTGGCTACTTTATTCTTTCCCCGCAAGCTCTATTGTTGGGAGAATGAGCACTGGCAGAAAGTTAGTATGGCTCAGTTTTACCAACCTGAACTCCTTCTGTGCTCCTGGTAGCAGACTTGCTCTTTCGTGAGCTTGACATACTCAGCGGCAGAAGTCCAAATCTTAAGAGACAGAAGAAAGAAATGGAGCCAGTCACAGGGAAGCAGCAATTCTAGACCTGCTTCCCAAAGAGCCACAAGAATGCACAGAAGAGCCAAGTACCTTACCTAATCTGGCTGGATGCTAATGGCAAGATGTTGTGGAGCTCCTGAGAGCTCAGAGCACCACTCCTGCTCGTGTACTGGTTCTCCGTCCCCGTCAGCAAGCCAAAGAGAACCTAGAAGGCATGAAGGAGCTGTTTGTATTTGGGAGCAGCCCAGGCTGACCACACAGTACATTGCTAGCAAGTCTACTGGCATGCCACTTGTGGTTGGCTTTAAGTTTGAACATGAAGTGTCTCCCTTCCCCCTCTAACTCTTGCTTTTAATTGGTGCTGCTCTTTATTACTGTAGGTGAGTTCTAGGCCTGTTTCAGCACTACTTAACCCAATTAGCGTTGCACAGGTTCCAGTGAATCCTCTTTAGATAAAGTTCAGCAAGCTCCAAGCACTATTATGTGCTGTGCAGCCAGCTCAGCAAGCTTCTCTTATCTTCAGCTGGCATTAAATACTCTGTTTCTGAGTAAGTGCCAGTAGTTATCTTTAGGCATTAAGCAGTTTATAAAGCCACCCCAGCTGCCCTTCAGAACGTGTTTTGCAGCCCTGCTTCCTGAGCCATCCCTTCCTTTTCCGTGAACTTACAGAGGTTCGCTGAACCAGGCGATTAAGGTTGCTGTTCAAGTGTGGAGTAAAAACATCCAAGTCAAATGGATCTATGTGTCCCTCCAGGAAGTCAGTCACCTTCTCAATCCTACAAGCAGAGCAGAGGAGTCCTGTCAGTGGTTACATCCCAGTGACGGCTGCTGATGCCAACAGGGCGTATTCTGAAATACTGAAGGACTTGCCCTAAGAGGTGACTGAGCAAAATGGGAATTACTCAGCAGAACAGCAGCTGCCTAAAGGGCTTCTAGCTATTACACAACCTACACCATCTGCTGTTGCAAAGGAACCTTCTCCCTGTGGTATGTCTCAGAGAGAGATGCCTCAATTGTCAAGACTGGAGCACACACAAGATTTTAACTCTTGGAATCATTAAGGTTGGAAAAGACCTAGGATCAAGTCCAACCCCAACCCAACACCCCCAGGCCTCCTAAACCATGTCCCAAAGTGCCACGTCTAAATGTTTTTTGAACACCCCCAGGGATGGTGACTCCACCACCTCTCTGGGCAGCCTGTTCCAATGCCTGACCACTCTTTCAGGAAAGACATTTTTCCTAAGATTCAATCTAAACCTCCCCTGATGCAGCTTGAGGCCATTTCCTCTTGTCCTATCACTAGTGACTTGGGAGAAGAGACCAACACCCACCTCGCTACAACCTCCTTTCTGGTAGTTGTAGAGAATGAACTCTTGAGTGGGAGCTTAACTGTTCTCTCCAGGGGCATCCTCTGACAGTACCCCTGCTGCAGTATGGACACGCTGTGTATGCAAGCAGGGCGACCAGCCCGCTGTCTCCAAGCTTTCAGCTGCAGAATCCCACCCCTCCTACATTCTGAGGATAAGCTTAGTGTCAGTGAAGATGTTGGAGCCTCCCATGAGGCCCAAAGGCACCACTCCTGCAGGCATTCTCCTGACAGCTGCTAAGGATGTTGGTTTAAACTGTTTTAGGGCCCCACAAACTACTGCTAGTATCTGAACCTCAGAACTGCACCGCACCCGGAGTCATGCTTGATCCTGCTGGTTTTTGCTTCCTCGCTCTTCGCCGTCAAGATGATACTCAGGTACCGCAGATCGTAGAGTAACTGCAGAGCTCGGTTCTGGGTCATGGGGAAGGCGCCTGCTTTCTGCAAATAGGACAGTCAGGAACAGGGCTCTTCACTCACACTGTGAGAGGCCTATCAAAAGACTGCTTTGGGGGAAACATTTAAAGACACCAGCACCAAGAAATAACCAACCTAACTGAACTGTTCTGAGCATGCAGTCTGGTGTGTCTGATCCCTTTTTGCCTCATTTTTGGCAGAGGCAGGGGAAGAATGTACTTGCCCTTTCCAACTCTCACAGCAGACGTTTTCTGTTCCGAGGGACAGGAGCGTATGCATCGCCGCATGCCCAGTGCCTGTCCCACGCCAGCTGGAGTGAGGGCTAGTCCTCCTCACGTACCTTCTCCTGCTTCTCTTCCATAAGCTTTTCATAGGCAGCAAGCACTTCTGCCATGCAGGTCCTCAGCAACTCCTGCAAGGTGACTTTGGGAAGAGTGTGACCACTGACCCGGTTCACCTCTTGGCACAGGCTGAAGAGGAGGCATTGGACGTACCAGGATGGCTGTTAGAGAAAACAGTGTTATTTTCATGCGGTCTCTAATCTACGCTAGCTTTATCAGTGGCACAACATCAGTTCTTGTGATGTGTGCTTCCTACTTCCTCAGCAACAACAAAGCTCTGCAGCTGAGACCTCAAGTTATCTGACAGGTTTTTATTTACTGACACACCAGACTTCTGGTTATAGCAGTCCTCAAAGACCCAAAAGGAGTGTATTCACTCGAGTATACTCAGAACAGAATTGCTTGTTGTGCCTCTTCTGTCACCACTGACCCTGCTCTAACCACCCGCTACTTGGGCTCGTTATTTACTCCCTTGCTCTTCTCCTGGGCCTCCCAGCTATCCTGAGCTCTCATCCGGCTGCTTTTTTTCCTTCATAATCAACAAAATTCACCTTATAAGGTTCACTCCAAAAGACTATTGCTCTGTCCAGCCGCTCCCATACTGTGCAAACACAGAACTCGCTCACGCCCTGGCCCTCCTCTCCTTCCATGCGATTGCCACCTGCTTTGTAACTGTGAGTGTCATTCCTGCACCAGCACCATGCCTAAGGAAAGCTGCAAGCCTTGGTTATCTTAGGCTTTGCACAGTTCCTGTTACAGCCCTGTCCTTCAGTGCATCCAATTCCCACGAAATAGCTCTTCTGGGGGCCTCGCTGTATAAACCAGGCATAAGGCCTTCTTTGGCTCAGTTTTACAGGATCTGGGCCAATCTTACTCGTTTGAATATATAGCAGCAACTAATTTCCTTCCTCTGACCTCTGTCCTTAGAAGGTGAGTATCTCAAAGAGCAAACCAGAGCACTGGAGAGTGTTTGCCCTCTGCTCAGAACACCAAGCAAACTCCACAGCAGGTCAGCACCACTTGACAAAGCAGTGGTTTTTGGAAAGCAGCACTTTTCTCCTCCTAGCAGACTGTTTCTCTGTGTTTACTAAGAGGACGTTTCTTGTACCTGCACAGGCAGCCGGATCTTTGATGTTACGCTGTTTCCAGACTCTGTCTCCTCCTGAATTTCAATTTCATCCCAGTTGGTGGCTGTGGCCAAGACAGAGCCAGCTGTGTCCAGCAGCAACGTATGGGTAAAGCACTGAACCAGACCCTAGAGCACAAAACACAAAAGCACTCAGTCACAGACAAGACAGCTCTAACAGAGTACCAATCCTTTGGGCAGCCTGCCCACGGGGAGACCAGCTTCCCGCATCCCTCTGCTTGTCCCAAAGTGAATCTTACGGAGACCATCCCACTGGATGCCACCCGAGCTGCCACCGCCTCCTCTCCCTGCAGGCTGCCTGAGCAGCATGGCGGCAGCAGCAGGGCGAGTGCTCAGCAGCCAGCCAAGGAACAGCAGCGCTGACCGCAGGGTGCTGAGCAAGTGAAACCCAGGCAGGAAGCAGCTGTGATGAGAGAAACAGCTCCTTACTTTGGTGACAGCTGAGCTCCAGATCTGGTAAGCAAACAGGCTCTGCTGCAGGAGCTCTGCCTTTATGCCCTGCCACTTGGCCTGCACAGGAGTCACTTCCTGGGCTTTCCCCTTCCCCAGCTTCTTAGCGGAACGGGTTTCCTTCAGTCCTGTCTCCATGGTGCCTGCCTGGCCCAGGATACACTGCTTCAGGTGAGGGCAGAGCTCGGTCAGGGACTGGCAGAGTCTCGCCATGAAGAGGACAGCATTGAGTCTGGCATCGCTGGGAGTGTCCACCTGCCCCCCCAGCAGGCTCTGGGCACTCTGAAGCTCTTCGCGCACGCAGCCCAGCACATGGTGGATGCAGGCAACGCAGTGGTCGCGGAGCAGCCCCTCCACCGTGCTGGCGTCGGCATAGCGGTCGAAGGCAGAGCGCGGCTGCACCATAGGAGTGGCCTCCTTGGCAGCAGAGGAG
>VZTV01022123.1:0-46211 GCA_013400875.1 Anhinga rufa | reverse complement strand
TGGTGGGGCCCCCCCGCGGGGGCTGGGGGCGCGGGCCGGCGGAGGAGCGGGCCGGGGTCTGCCTCTCCCCGGGGCCGGGCAGCCGGCGGGGGCTGACCCAGGGACCCCCCAGAGGGTTTGGCAGCGGCGCTGGGGCAAGGCCGGGGGTCCGGGAGGGCCTTTGAGGGGGCAGGAGGCAAGAGCGTGTGTATCTCTAATGTATTTATATACAAATACGTAAATGCCCGTGCGTTTCGATACATTTGTGTATGGGCGTATGCGCATTTTGATGCACAAACACGTGTATATTTATGCACATGCATGCGCTGCTCCCCGATGCCCCGGCGTGCTCGGGGAACCCCCCGGCCGCAGCCCTGCGCCAGGCGTTGCTGCCCCGGCCCGGCACTTGTCCCCCTTTTCGCTTGGTCCCGGAGTGCCTCGAGCCGGGCGCTGCGAGGGCGTTCGCCTTCGGCCTGAGTAAAATTGGGGTTTTTTCGGCACGAATAAGCGCCACCGAGAAGTGGGACGTGATGCACGTGCCTGGGATCCGCCCGGGACGTGGGACGAAGCGGCCCCTCGCTCGGTGAGGTCTGAGCGCCCTGTCTTTGCCTCTCGCCGGAGCCGCTCTGCCCTGGCGCGGGCTCGGGGGGCCGAGCCCGAAATTGGCACGGGGTTCTGCACTGGATGGGAGGTGGTGCATCCCATCCCGTCCCTCCTTGGTCCCTCCTGCTTCTCGGAGCTCAGATTAAACTGTAAAGCCTTCCTTAAGGGGAAGAGAGAAGCTTAAGAGAGGTGGTGCAGGGAGGATGGTTAAGCTCGCTCTGTCCCCTTTGGTGAGGAGGGGTTTGGAGCATGATCCCCTGTTAACTGGGGAGGAATTTGGGGGTTTTTCTCTGTCTTTAAACACCAGGCGCCTCTCCTGATGCATGTCATCTCTTCTAGGTCAGCATGATTCCGGGGCACGGGCCAGTGATCCAGTCGGTGCTGGGAACCTTCCTCACCTGGGGGCTGACGGCGGCTGGCTCGGCGCTGGTGTTTGTGTTTTCCAGTGGGCAGGTGGGTGCCGGGGTCATGCCCTCTGTCCCCGGGCGGTGAGCGGGGCGGAGGGCTGCGCTGTGCTCATGGGTGGGTTTGGCTGCCTGGTCCCAAGCGTGGGGGACTTGACATTGGCCCTGGGAGGTCCTGGGGCAGGAGGAGAAAAAATTCCAGCTTGTTTCTCTCCTGTGTGTCAACATAGAAGAGGAAAAGGAAATCAAATTCCTGACCCCGGGCTGTGGTATGTGCTGTAGTGCAGCTCATGGTATTTGGGAGATGGGACAGAGCCGCAGGCGGGGCTCTGTGTTTGGAACAGCAAGTTCTCCTCCTGTAACCTGGTTTCTCTGATGCAGGATTTGGGTCAGCCTGTGCTCAGAACAAGCAAAGTGCTGATCGTTAAGTCATCTTGTATTCCAAAATTAGAGGCCACCCTTTGCTGTTGTGTTCAAAATTGCCCCGATGAATTTATTATTTATGCCTCTCTCTTGTGATGATTTATTCAGGAGTCTGTTGCAAAGTGAGATTCCCTTTGCAGTAGCACATTGGTTTTCTTCTTGGGGGAGGGAGATGTGCTAAAGAAGAAAAACGGCACTGGGAGTTAAGTGGGCAGGATATGTGCTGGGTTATTGGAAGACTAATGGCTTTGTTTATAGCAACCTGTTATTAGAGGAATCAAAGTCTTCAAGGAGGGGGGAAATGCAGGGCAGCGTGCACAGGTGGGCAGGAGAGTTTCTGCTTTACCTTTCCATATCCTCAGAAGGTTTTGGTGTGGGCACTGGATGAGCTCAGCCCAGCCTGGGCAGTCTTGGTGGGCTGAGGGAGCCAGGATGTGCTGTAGGCTCTGGTGATGGTGGGGTGCCGTCACCCCAGGATGGTGGGCTCCTCTGCGTGAGGAGCATGGCTTGTGCCTCAAAGCACAGAAATCACCTGGGTTGTACAGGTGGGGAGAAGAAAGTTATCTCAGTGCGGCAGCAGTGCAGCTGGCTTCCCCACTTTGCTCACTCTGTGGCATGGTTGCGTCCACTGCTTCTGCCAGGAGTAAGTGGTGTGTTTCATTTTTTTTGTTTTTTTTTTTTTTCAGAGGCGGATCCTAGATGGGAGCTTGGGCTTCGCTGCAGGGGTAAGTACGGCATCCTTCTGCTCATCGTCTCTGCCTGTGTTCTCCTGCGAACACCTCTGAAGCCCTGCCACGTTTCGTTTGGTTGCCTGCTCATGTTAGTGTTTCTTGGTAACTGCCTGAGGTGCAGGTGGGACAGGGAAGAGCTCGGTGCAATGCTGGTCTTGTCTTTTCATGTCTCGGTGCCTCTTTGGTGAGCGTGGAGGTGGCACAAGGCAGGTCACGAGGACATTGAGCTGCGTATACTGGATTTGGCTCTCTTGAGTTAAACTCTTCTCATTTCCTTGGGCTTCTGAATCATTCCTCCTGGGGCACTGGTGCGATGAAGATGGGCAGGAGAACCCTTGTCCTGGAGGCTAATGTGCATAGCTTGCTTTGTGCTTCTTGCTCTCCTGTGGAGCATGGGTGCTTTAAGCCCTTGGGAGAAAGGGGAATAAAGACACTGCATCAAGGGTGCACACTAAATGTGGGGCTTATTGCATCGTTCTTGAAGGAAGACATGAAACTGTGTGGCCTGAAATTGTATTGGGGCTTGTGAATGTGGACCTTCTGCTGCCCAGCCGCTGGGGTGATGGGGAGCAGGTGGATGCTCATTCAGACTCGTTAAGTCACATTTGTTTTCCTTCAGGTGCTGGAGTGTGCCTGAGAGCCTGGGGGTTGTGCTCTGGGTGGAAGGTGCATCGTCCTGGGTGTGTGACCAGTGCGCTGGGGTGCAGGGCTCTGCCAGGTCCTGCTCCCTGTGTCCCAGATCTGTAGCTGGCACCTGGAGCATGGACGATGCTGTCAGGTTTCAGGGTGAACTACAAGCCTGGCAGCATGGGTGGTCTGTCCTGCAATGTGCAGTAATTAATGCTGCTCATGCTGAGGCTGTGCGTGGAGTGGGGCTCCTTTCTCCCTGTGTGACCCCAGACACTGCAACACCACTGATAAAAGGGAAGTTTGACTGTTTGCAGCTCTGGAAATCCCAGGTCTTCTGCTGTTCCCAGAGCCTGAAGCAAACCCAGCTGCACTGAGCAAGAGCCTGCCATGGTGGGTGATGCGAAATGCTACAAAGCTTGGTTTGCTCCCTAGCAAGCTTTCCTGGAACGTGCCTGTGACCTGCTAATGATGCGAATAATCCAACTCATCTGTTGTAGCGGATGCTCGGGCCATCTTTTATAAATGAATCACTTGCGTTAGGAATTGACCGTTCTGGAGCTTTCCTCTGTGGTTTGGTTTCTGAGCTGTTTTTCTCTGGAAGACACACCCTCATCCCTGCAAGCCAAGTTGGAGGGTGGTGTTGGGGAGATACTGCTGGGGACAGCCCAGCCCGCGCTGTCCCCTTGCTGTGGCATCGCTGTCTCCCGAAGCAGCAGGTGTGACTGTCCCGCAGCTGGGGAGGTACTGGGGCATGGTTGGGTGTTTGCCCCAGCTGAGGGCTGGCTTGGGTGCTGCCCCAGCACAGCATGATGCCGTCCTTGCTGTGGCCACTGCATCACCCTGTCAGGAGCACTGAGTCATCCCTGCATGGCAGAGCTGTGGCTGGGCTGGTGAAGTCCTACAAACATTTGCTTTTCCCCCAGCTTCTTTCAATTTGCTGTGCTCGGAGCAGGAAAGGGGATTTTTTTTTTTTCTGGGGTTGCTGCAGTGTCTGGAGAGGAATGTCAGCAGCGAAGGCCATGGTGGCAGGTCCCACTGGTGGAAGGTGCTGCTGTATAAACCTCCCGCAGCCTGCAATTTGTGAAGGTTTCTAGGTTGCATTTATGGGCCTGAGCTGCTGAAGCTGGTGCAGGTTGGGGTGAGCTGTCTGTCACCCAGGGTCACTGCAGCCCTGCCCTGATGCTGCGTGGCCAGGACCAGCTCTTTCAGAGGAAGATGCCAGAGATCCACAGGTCGTTGTGCCACTGTTCCTTCTAGGGCCGCTGAGCTCGCTGGGAGCAGGTCCTTGCTCGGTGGTCGAGTCTTTGGGTGGCAGTGATGTGGCAGAAGTACCAGAGGTTGGAACTTTTATCTTCCCTTTGCTTGGTTTGCTCCAGATGTGCTGGTGGCTCTCTGCCTTGTCTGACAAGGGGCTGGTGTATCCCCGTGAGGGCTGCGCTTGACCCCACACCTTGATGCTTCCCCTTTGCAGCTGCCTGGGGCTGAGGAGGGGATTGCTGGATGTTACCCCCAGGCAACAGGATCCCCCTGAGTTTGTAGCAGAGTTTTTCTTTTCCCAGCTGGGCAGTGTTGTAATTGTGTGACTGGCTGCGTGTCTATCTCATCCTTATCCAGAAGGGTTTAATAATGTGAGGAGTGTTTTCCTCCCTCTGCAGACAGGGAAAGTGCTAGTGCTGTGTGTGCTTGGTGGCTTTGCAAAGAGTCCATGGAGAAGCTGGAGGAGAAACCACCTCCTGACTCGACCCTTCAGGACAGCCCTTTGGCAGGAGGAGCTGTGGCCGACTCATGGCTCCCTGCGCACGGGTGGAAGTGGGATGGTGGAGGTGGGATGTGATGCTGGAGGTAAGCAGGCTGAAAGCCTGAGGCTGGCTGTGTCCGAGGGGAGAGCGATGGAGCAGGAACCCCTGCCTCATCCAGGCTTTGTGCTGCAAAACCGATGTTGGGGGAACTTCAGGAGGAGCACGGGCTGTCTGTGTTTTAGCCGGCTGGCTTTGCATAGGGGAAAAAGCAGGATGTGGAGCAGCTGGTTTTGAAAGCTAGTTGTACTGTTTTCTCTCTCTTCAGAAAACAATGTTGCTCTGATCATGGACTACTTCCCTTGCTCCAAGGGATTTCTGTTTAAAATGCTGTGTCTTTGATGTAGATCTCTTGCAGATATGGACGAGCTGTTTCTCTGAGCGCTGGGATAGAGAGAGGCAGAACTTAGCTTCCTCTATATCTCAGCTCTGAAATCTGGGCTACTGGGTTTAATTAAACTTCTCTTGTGCTCTGACAGGCCAGCAAACCTCCTCTTCCTGCTCTGTTGGAGGCAGGTAGTTGCTTCAAATCTTGCTGTTTTGGTGCTTAGCTCAGGATCCCCAATAGTTGTCTGGGTTCCAGGGGGCATACATGGTGCTCTCCGAGACCGGGATCACTGGTAAAACAGGTTATAAGGGATGGTTCTCTCTCCTATTGGTAATGATTTGCCTGCTTGTCTTCTGGGAGCTTGTAAAGCAAAACAAAACAAGAATTAACTAAAAACTTTTCTACCACTGCTGAACCAGGAGGAGGACATGGGACAGGGATGTTCAGGCAACCTTGAGGAGGATGGTCTGGGATGCAGAGTGTTAGTTATGGATCCAGAAAGCTGCGGCTCGGTGCTGCCTTCACCGCTGATGTGCCATCTCATCTGGGGGAGCTGGTGTGAGCTTGGGCACGTGGTCAAATAGCTGTACTCTGGGAGAACAACCTGTGTGTGCTGGGAGCATCCCAACTGCAAAGCAAAATCCCCTTTTGGCACAGCTCAAGCTGACCACATATGATGGCACAAGTGTCATCTCAGGTGAAGGGGACCCGTGCAGCTGGTTGCTGCAGAGTGGAGGAGCTCAGCTTCTTCCAGCCTGGTACCTCCACTTGGGTGTCCGAGTGTTTAGTTTCTCTCTGCCTCAGTTCCCTTTCTGGAAATCGCGGATAACAGGGTTTTGTATGTGAAAGCCTCTGTGTTTCCATGGAGACAAAGCTTCGCTTGCTTGGGCATCTGATGTGGAATTCTGGCTTTTCTTTTAAATCTTGATATTCTTAAATAAGACTTTTTTTAGATCTTCTCTGTTATCTCGGTGTTATCCTGCAGGTGCTGTGCTCTCAGACATCATAAATGCTACATAAGCACTTGCAGTCTTCCTTCCCTGCAGCCTTGAATGTCTCTTACTGGGTCACAGTTTGAGTTCTTCTGTCCCAGGTGAAGCAGAAAATCGTAAAGACGCGCTCTTTAAACTGCACCAGGCACATCTGGTATTGAATATTCCCTTTCAGTGCTGCTTAAAACGGCATCGGTAATTTACATGGGTCTACTGAGGCCGGTTCTTGTTGTTGGAGCCTTAATGAAGTCAAGCTAAAAAGTTTGGCAGGGAAAGCATCCTTCCAGTCTCTTGTCTTCCACTTTTCTTTCCTGTCCTGCTGAGGGGATCTCCTTCGCTCATGAGCAGCTTGGGTTTTCTGATCTGCACGCTGTTGATAAGGCTGTTTCCCTTGGAGCTGCCGTTCTCATCTCGATGATCCCGTAGGAGTGTGATGAGACATTGCTGCTTGCAGCGGACGAGATGAGAGGGCTTTAATTTTAACGCAGTGGTGTGATACCAGACTTGGATGTGCAGGGACTCTCCCCCTCACCCTGGGGTCCAGCAGGGCCAGCTGTGGCTGGGGACAAAAATCATTGTCCTGTTTATTCTGTAGTTGCAGAAAAAAAGCTCTTGTGTGTGGCTCTGAAGCTGCGCAGGCTGAGCTGGGGCAGTGCTGGCCCTGCAGTCCCGGTGGGGAGGAGTGTTGGCACTGCAGCACTTGGGAGAGCCTGGATCAGGCACCCACATCAAGTCCCTGCCTGGAAGGAGATGCTGGTGCCCAGGGGTCAGCAATGGAGACCTGTCAGGCCCTGAGAGTGGTGCTGGGGCACCATGTCATTATAAATCTTGCTGCCTGGCACATTTTGAGGGTTTCCCACCAGCGAGAGGACGCACACCTGGGTTCAGTAACTTTCTGTGATGCAAGGCAGTCATGTTTTGAGCCTGGGTTTTGTCTCCAGTTATGCTGATGTATCCCAGGAAAGGGTTTGTGTTCCCCGCAACACGGGGATGCTTTAGATATGCAGCTGCCTTCTGCGTGCTTTCTCCTCCCCCATCAACTGCAGCTTGTTTTCCCAAGAGCTGGTGGATTTACGGTGTTGTTGCATCTTGGCTCTGGAGCACGAAGTCTTCTTGTGAAAATGTCCAAATCCAGTTTGGCAGGAGGAGCGTGTCCCGGTGCCAGTGAGCCGGCATGCTGTGGGTCCCTGCTCCCTGTCTTGGCTGGGCTGAGCAGAGTGGGGCTGCTGCGAGGGGAAGGCTTTGTGGAGAAAATCATACCCTCCGCTGAAGTGGCTTCATGTTTTATTGATCTGAAGAGAGCCCAGGCAGGCTTTTTCTCTTTTATTTCTGCCTTTGACGCCAGCATGCCTGGTGGCATTGGTGGCATTTGGGTTCCTGTCCCTGGCTGGACAATTACAAAGACTTGAAATAGAATGCAATTTGTGTTACTTAAATCAGGTTGCTGGCAGAAATCCTCACCCTTTTATTAGGTCATGAGCATCTGATAAGTGATGCTGCTGGACTGGAGGGGTAAGTGCCAGCTCTGATGCTGAACGGGGTGGGCAGGAGCTAGCACCCTTGAGCAGGACCTTGGCTGCTCCCAGGCAAGCCCATGCCCCTAAACCCACACCTGAGCTCTGAGATGGGCTGAGGGGAGGCACAGGGTCACTGTCACTTCTGCTGGCTGCTGCAGGGCAATGACTTCATCTCTCCCACCAAGTGGGGTCAAGGGGTTTCTCTGCATAAAACGGTGTAGGAATAAATCACTTTTCCTTCCCAAGCAAGTGCAGGTGGTCGGTGCAGCCCAGCAGTTTGCTCCTTCAGCTGGTGAGGCTGGGGTGGCTTAAAGCTCTGTCATCATCTTCCCCCGGAGCCCGTGTACAGCAAAGTCAGTGGGAGCTCTGTTGCTGACTTCAGTGGTGACGGGATCTGGAGGCTGAGCAGTGTCAGGCCTCTGTTTTCCATGGGGAAATGATATCTTAACATAAGATGACAATATAATTCTGCAAAGCCTTTCCCTGTTGCTTGTATTTCCATGTTGGGGTGTGGTTGTTTTTTAAAGGAGGTGGCATTTGAAATATGAAGTTTGACAGCCGTGGTTAAGCCTGACATGACAGCCTGCTTTCTTCTTACTCATAGCGAGCTGAGATTTACACAATCCCACAGGGACTGGTGTCTACAGCAATAGGCATCTCGTTCCTTCGTTAAAAGTGATTTAAAATGTAATAGTTCATTACGCACTTCTCTTCTGCGGGCGAGCACTCATGCCATGAGAGCAAGCTGAGCAGCATCTCTTCTGAGCATCTTGCAAACAGGACTTTGTGGGGTGCTGAGGGGGTTGCTGGACGGAGAGGTGGGATCACCTTTCCTCGCAGCATCCCTCCTGCTGCTGTCTCCGGGCTCGCTTTGCTTGTTCCCACTGGATCCTGACCCCGCGCCCTTTTCTCTGTTGAAAGGTCCCCTTTGATGTGCTTTCCTGCTCACAGACAGCACTGGGAGAGAGCTTGGAACATCCCCTTGTCCACTCCAAAGCAATGCAGACCCTGTCCTCCCATGGCAAGGCAGTGGGTGCTGCTGCTTCTCTGCCCTTGCTGGCACAGAGCAGTTCCTAAACCATAACACAGATCTCAATGTGATTTTTAAGCCCATCTGTGTTTGTCTCGATGACTTCCTTCCTCCCAGTGTGTGATGGGACCAGTCCCCAGAGCTGGTCACAGCTGAGCTCCCGTGAAGCTGAACGGCTGCAGGGAGAGAAACTGAGGCCAAGTCTGCTGCTGAGGGCATTGTGCTGAGCTGATGACTTTTTAATTAACTCAGCCCAGTATGTTGGGCAGCAGAGGAGAGGAAGAGATAAGGTGATAAAATGCATGTTAATATTATGTTCTTTACTATAAGCTTGTGAAACCGGTGCCTTGCTTGGCTTTCTGTTCTCTGCACTGGGTAACATCCTGAGCAACCAGCTCTGAGCAAGGCTAGACTTGTGGTCCCCACAAGTCCCAAATTCTGTTTTTTCTGTGGTCTTTTGGGTAGCTGTTCCTTCTCTCTCCCTGCTAAGCAGCAAGCAAGAAAAAAAACCCAAACAACCACTCTGCTACTTGAAAGGTTTATTTCCTGCTGTAAAATGTGTTGGTGAAACACCCCAGTAAGACTTCGGCAGCGCTGGTCTGTGCTGGGAGCTGGCATGTTGCTGTTCGGGATGGGAGCTTGTTCTCCTCCTGGCCTGGGCGCTCTGGTTCGGACAGTAGGACAGGAGCAGCCCAAGCGTTGGTCTACACAGAAGCAGAGCACAAAGCCCTTGACAAGCACACAGCCCTTGTGCTGTGGTTGCCTTGATCTGGGGTAGCAAGGCGGGGACCTTGACAGCTAAACCACAGTGGGCTTAAATCTGCATAGCAAAGCCTTGGTGTGCCCTCAGCTAGCTTGGAGATGGCTCTTTGGTTCCAGGCGTTATTCAGTATTTATTATTTTCCTGCATGAGACCAAGGCTGTTTTTCCTTCCTCCCCTGCCAGCTCTGCAGAGAAACCAGAGCTGGGTGCAGGATGGATGTGGTTCACCCTGGCTTTGGCAGGAATGTGGTGGCTGGTGGGTCATGGACCTGCTCCTGTTGCTGCAAAACACCCGAGGGGAGTGTGGCTTTCCTGCTCCCATGCTGCTGCTGTTCCTGTTTGAAGGACTGTTGTGGCTGTGCTAATCCCACAGAAAATCATCCGAATGAGCTTGTGTCGTTCGTTTGCTGCCTTGGACTTTTGAGCCAAGGGAAACACTCTTGGTGAAAATGTGGGAAAAAACCTGACTTCTCCATCCTTCAGGGATTTGTTCTGTTGGGAAGCGGGTTTTGATGGCTCTGCTGGGTTGCAACGACCATGCAGCTTGTGGGGCCGGGGGTAGGGATTTCCGTGGCTGGAGGGTGGGCTGCTGGCAGAGGTGCCAGCGCCGCTGCCCTGTGGCAGCCGGTGTCAGATCCTCGCAGCATCGGTGCCTACGTGGTTCTCACCGCTCCCCTTCTGTCTCCCAGGTCATGCTGGCCGCTTCCTACTGGTCCCTCCTGGCCCCAGCTATCGACATGGCCGAGGAGTCTGGTGGCTTTGGAGCCTTCGCTTTCTTCCCGGTGGCCGTGGGCTTTACCCTGGGAGCAGCTTTTGTGTACTTTGCTGACCTGCTCATCCCGGCGCTGGTAAGTAGGCATTCCTGGGCTGGGGGGCTTCTGCTCTTCCTTCGTCTCTTCTGTGACAGAAGCTGGATACAGATTGGTTTTTATCACAGGTTTAATGAAACCATGTTTTCTGAGACCTGGTGGCTCTACCAGTGCTGAATGTACCTTTAGGCTGTCTGCACTCTGTTTTTTTTTTTTGTTCCTTCCCCCCCTCCCCCTTTTTTTTACCCTTCTTTTGTTCTTTTCATTGGCAACACTTTGCAAACAGTTCAGGTGTAACCTTCTGTTTCGGCCCCGGGGTTTAATTTGCAGAGCTGCCAACCCTCTAAGCATTTCAAAATTGAATGAACCATCCTACCATCTAAGAGTATTATTAAATAAATAAATTGGAAACTGTGGGATTTTTACAGCTGAAAAAACAAGAATGGCTTAGTCGGTAAAGATATTTTCAAAAACTTCCAAAGAGCTTTTTACATTTTTTATTTATTTTAGTGGAAGCAGGGATTATCTGTGGTTATGAGTAAGGAGTGCGAGGCTCTTCATTTCAAGAGCAGTACAGCCGGTAACCCAAGTGTCCAGGGGAGCCCGCAGCATCAGCCTTCCCTGCTCCCTTGCTTTTTGAGCCTCTCACACAGGTATAGTCAAACGCATCCTCAGCTATGAAGAAAATTGCTTGATATTGTGGTGTGTCACTTCCAGTGTAAATGGATGCATTAGAGTAAAGAACAAATAAATGAAATAACGGTGTCAGGTGGCTGAAAGCCTGGCCCCCCTCTGCGCCCATGTCCTGGCTCTTCTGAGGGCTCCTGAACCCTTTGCAGGTTGTGGTGGGGGGCCGGGGGCTGCTCTTGGGCAGCTGGAGCCCTTGGAAGCCATTTGCCATCAAACCCTGCTTTTTTTTCTTCTGCTCTCAGTAACCCGAGGTCTCTTGCCCGCATTGGCCATCGCAGCGATTGCCCTTGTTACGAGGTGCTGGATGAGCCTGGGTTGTATTTGATCAGCTGCCCGAAGCTGATGTTTCCCAACAGGGTAGATAAACAGTTGCACCACAAAACCTGCTTCTTCCTGATGGTTGGCGTTCGTCTCTGCTGCGTCTTGAAATGGGAGTGCGTGGAAGGGGAAGAGCGTCAGGGGAGTGAAATTCTTGTGTTGCAAAGAGCAGGTGACAAGGGCAGCCAGCATGTATGGTGGTGAGGGTGACAGCCTTGTAGGGAGCAGTGCAATATATGTAAAACCACAATTATATCTTGCTTTAAATCCAGTTCTAATACCAATGGGAGAGGAGCTGTTGCCTCCTCTGGCTTGACGCAGCTGTTTGCACCATGTGGGAGAGCTTGTCCCACCACAACTTCTGGTAGCTGGTGCATGTGCTAACGCTGAGCTCAAAGAGGGTTTACACCCCATGGCCAATGCTGCTGCCTGTGTGTTTTGCTTCCTGTAAAAGATGTCCCTGTACTGGGGTGTCTCCTCCAGCCGGAAAGTGGGCAGGACCCACTGTGTTAGAGTTTGTGCAAATGCAAAATGCTGCTTGTCCTTCCCCCAGGTAACTTGGGGCTCCTGGGGCTGGTCAAGAGACTCTGCAACAGGCAGGGGATGGAACTTTTGGGATGCTTTAGGAAGAGGACAGGGTATTCGGAGACTTGGCGAAGTTACGAGGGATGCTGTTAAAGGAGCACAGGTAGAAGTTAAAGGTGAATGTGTTGAAACGAGAATTGGTGAGTGCTTGGTCAGTCCTGAGCTATCCTCAGCACTGTGCTGGCGGGGGAATTTGGCTCAAGATGCATCTCCCTTCACTTGGAGCCCAGGCTTCTCAGGAGCCAGTGCTGCTCAGACCAAGGGTTAAGCCATTGCACTTCACTTCCAACAAGTCTTGCTTCTTTCTAAATCTGTTAAAATCTCAGGGTTGGGTTCCCCCGCCCACTTAGGTGAGGAAGGGGTGCTGGTGAGACTGTGAGCATGGCTGTCCCTGGGAGGGCAGGACGAGGGATCCGTTTTTAGCAGACTGCTCTTTGCACAGAGAGCTTTCTCTGCCTGGCACTCCTCCGAAATTGGTTTGCTGGATAGCAACAGGTAGTAAAAGCTTTTAATGACTCGTTATCACTCCAGCCCTGCTCCCCAGGGAGGGAGCAAGGCTTTGCTCCTGCTGCAGCCCCACCGGGAGCTGGATTGCTCCAGTGGTACCCGAGTGTTTGCTGGGGACGGTGGGAGGGTTAAACCTCCAAAACAAACTGGTTAATGATGCTGAACAGCTGTAGTCATTAAATTCCTTACAAAAGACAGATCTAATCTATTACATCTTTATTTTTTGCCGTTTCCCTGTGTGAAGCCTTTAACGTGTTTGTTCATCCTTTAGCTGAGTTTATGGAGGAGGAGATGCTGGCCTGGGACTGCTTGGCTCAGCTGGTGGAGGACAGTGACAACGGGGCATTTGGGAGCGCTTGGAGAGCGAGACCATTGCAGAAACAGACCTCAGAGTTCTAAAAAAGGAAGAGCCCTTCCTTAGTTTGGCAACCGTCTCCTCACACATCATGCTCAGCCAAAGTGTGTCTTTACCAGCTGTGCTGGGTTTGGTGGCTGTGGAGGTGGCAGCAGAGCTGGTTCTGCAGTGGGGCGTTGCTATACTTTCTGGAATATCGTAACCACTAACGAACTCCCTGTCCGTCTCTTCCCTCCCTGGCCCTGGTGATGCTGCAACAAGTTTCTCTCCTTCCTTCACTCTATTTTAACCTTATGACTACTTTTTAAATAACAACTGGCTTTCAACTGATATTTGAGGAGGCTTCTGGGTAGAGAGGGGCAGGTGATGGGGAGTGTATGAGATGCTATTGCCTTTTCTAAAAAGGGTTGGGGCTGATTGTCTTTTGATGCCAAGACCTGAAGCCTTTGAGAGAGATTTTACTTAAAAACACTGCTCAGTGCAGTAGGTCCCTGATAGCTGAGTAGCTATTCTGGGTCTACTGTAATGCATAAGAAAGCTGGAATTAAGTATTATTATTATCCTTCAAATCTGTCTTGCAGCTCTGGTGACTTGGCTGGGTTTTGTTCAGAATGTGATGTTTTATTGGGTTTCCATGATGAGTTTCTCGCTCTGGCCTCCCTCTTCCCAGAGGAATCCCACAAGAGTCTGGAGGACGTATCCAGCCCTGACTCCAGTTTTCAGACCGTCCTTGGCTGCTTTTGCCCCTGAATTTTCACATGCGTGTGTGTTGCCTTTGTCTTTGAGCTGCTGGATCCCAAAGACCTCCCCCGGTGGTGCTTCAGGCTGTTGGAGTTCCCACAAGTGTTCCTGTGCCCACGCAGGTGGGCGTTGGGTGGGATGCTGCGTCTGGGTACAGCAGAGCACCTGTGTTGAAGCTGTGGCTTCCAGGAGCTCCCTTGCTCCTGCCTTTGCTGGATCACTGCCCTTAAATGCTCTCCAAGGAAGCGGGAATTCACAGATGGGATGCTGGTGGGATTGGGAAGGTGGCATGGGCAGGGAAGAGGAGAAAGCAAGCTGGCCATAGCGGGAGATAATAAACCTCTCGTGGGCTGCACGTCAGCCCGGCCGTACCTGCCTGCCCACGTGTATACGCCCTTCTATTAACCACCTTATTCTTTCCGCTCCCTGGCTGCATGACACCCTCTCGACTCTGTGATCATTATGCTAAATAGGATAATGAGGCTTAATCAGCTTCATCTCCTCTACCTCGAGGCTTCATTTTGCTCAGAAACATCTGTCCGCATACAGAAAGCAGCTCTATCACTCCCATCGTGGTGGGTGCAGGTCTGCAGCTGGAGCCAAGCTTGGTCCAGGACCTGTATGGGTGCTGTAGCTTATGGGGGTCTGGGGCACCCTTGGGGTCTCCCCTGGGAGAGCTGATGAGTGTGGATGGTGGCTCTAGGGGAGGGAGAGGAGGGCAGATGTTGCGGGAGAACCAGGAGTTAATATATAATCCAGGGAGAGAGCTGATGGGCCATTACTCAGTTATAACTAGGAGCCTGCCAATACTTCTGTAAAAGATGATCAGGGATGGGAGGATGGGGAGCCAGGGCTGTAATTCTGTCCTGGAAATACCATCTCAATTAGATCTTTTTTTTCTTGTCAGCTCGATACAGGGTTTGTTGGGCTTTTTTTCTGAGTACAGAGTAAATCAATAAAGCCGCATGTGACGGGCGGACCATTCCTTAGATTTAAAACAAATATTAACTAAAGTGCCTTTTAAGAGGTTTTTGCCAGGGTTGGTGTGTGCTCCGCGGGTGCCAGCGCTGGCCCCTTGTGCTGCCAAAACACTTTCCCGGGGGTCCAGGGCTTGTGTTTCATACCAGTTTTGAAGTATTTTGGGCTGTGGCTTACAGCTGCATAATGGTTTTCAGGAGCAGGCTGAGGATCTTTACGTGGGATGGATGAGAGTGGAGCGGGTGCGTGTGTGTATATGTTCATAGTAGGAGGCTGGATCCTGTTAACCCTCTCAAAACGTAATTGTGTTGCGCTCCTGTTCTCTTCTACTTTTGCAAATAGAGGCTTGCAAGCTTTTTTGGAATATAGTCTGGGACTGGGCCTTTTGCACAGTGAATTCTAGGCTATTTTTGGCGAGCACCCTTGGGAAGGATTTGAGAACTTGATAAACAGATATCCGAGGAATAGTCTCCTATTTAATAACGATGGTGTCTGTCGTTTGGCTCAGAATGTGCCTCGAGGATGTATATTTTGCTTTTTCAATCTGTGCAAGTCACGTATCGGGGGCAAGCTGAGAATAGTGCATGGATGGTGAAGCTGCAGGAGCGGGGGGAGAGACCTTCATGCCTGCTCCAGGCGTATTTGTATGTTACTTAAAATTGCAATTTCTTTCTTGGGGCTAAACCACAGCTGGATTAGATCATGGGAAGCATCTTTTTTTTGAGGGGGGGGGCACTAGGTAGTGATTCCTAGCACATACCTGGTGTACTGGGGTAATGAGGCAGTGCAATCGTTAGTGCCGTGGGTGCAGTTTGAGGATGTTGGTGATCCTCCTGGCTCGGCGCTGGCAGCATACGTGCTTCCACCTGGCGAAGATGGAAAGCTTTTAATACTGCTCTCTCTTCCGATTTGCATGGGGCTGGATTTGATGGGTTAATTATTTCATGAGGCAGTAAAAATGTGCTGGGTTTTGTCGCTGATGTTAATTTATAATCAGAATAAAGATTCCTCTTATGCAATTTGAAAATTCCTCTGAGACATGCCCATCACGAGTTCCCATTCTTAACGTGCTTTTTTCCTGTTCATCTGTGACTCCTAGAAAGTTAATTAGCTGCACATCCTTATTGCCATAGTAGGTAGAAGCTTTTTTCGATTCGAGCATTAACCAAGGGACATGCCTGCATGGGGGCCATGTGTATTTTCTGGCTTATTAAATTTCTGAGTGCGGGACTGAAACACTGTCCAGAGCACCTTGGGGACCCAGGCGCAGTGGTGTGGGTGGCATCTCGCCGAGCTCAGTCTGGCAGCTATGTGTTTTGAGCCACATAATCTTGGGAAAATGGTCAAAGGGGTTCCAGTGAGGTGGTTTTGGTGGTCTGGGGCATGCAAAGTGACTCTACCCTCTTTTTATATGCAGACTGTGTTCAGTCTCCCCTGGTCTGTGCTCCTGGCAGCCCTGTCTGCTGGCTCTTGCTGCCTGCAAAGCCTTCCTGCATCTCGGCATCGCCGTCCCGGTGAGAGCTGAGCTGGCTGAGTGGGGATGCCTGGATGCAGAAAGCAGGAACAGGCAGACACATGAATGCACAGTTGCAAAGCTGTGTCTGCGCTGTGCTTGTGCTGCCCTGAGCCAGGGGCTTAATGCCCCCTCAAAGTGGGGGTGATGCAGCCCCTCAGGTGCCAGACAGCCCCGCTGCCATTACTGTGCTTTCATACCCCTTGGCCAGATCGACGCTGCACTGAGTCCAGCTTGAATTGGCATTTTGCTTGTGCAGGGGCTGCAGGAGAGGAGCCTTTGCCTCGCAAGGGCATGAGGATGGACCAGAGGGACTCGTTGACATGGGCTTGCGTGAGCCGCAGCTTGACTCGTGCATTCCTGGTTTGCTCCGATTTCCTTAGCTTAGGGGAAAATAAATAGCAGCCCTTCTGTTTGTTTTTCTTTTGTGGTATTCTGGCCCTTATCCACTGGCTCTGGAAGGAAGGAAGGATCCAGCTCTGACTGAGGAAGGGATGCCTTTTTTTGGGAGCTTTGTGAGGGAATGTAGCCTTCAATTGGGAAAGGTCCTTTCCCTTCTAGCCCTAAATAAATAGGAATACCTGGGTATGAGGTTTATTAACTTAGCAGATAAACCCAACTCTTCTCCCAGGCCAGCTGCAGAAGGTTGGGGATCCTTGCGGGACGGATGCCCATGGGGGACCGGCTCCCCCATGTACTGTCCCAGGCAGGTGGCAAGGGCAGGGTTTCAAACCTGATCCCTGGTGCTGACCACAAAGCCCACCCATGGCATCTTCTGAAAGTCCCTTTTCAGAAGGGTCCCACTTCTCGAGGCTGGCACCCAGAAGCCCCTGAAGGCTTAAAATCTGTTTGCTCCTATGATCTGTGGAAAGCCTGCCTGCTTCCCACCCCTTCCCTGGCTGTGTGCAGTGGTTTCAGTGATTGAAATCCAGTTGTTGCCAGATAGAGTGAAATTATTGGCAAAACCTCACAAAGTTGTAATTATACTAACTTTCAGAAAAGCATTTTGTTTTATTAATGGAAGTAAAGGGTTATTTACTTCCAGAGTGTAATTTGTCAGCTGCTCTTAATTATAATTCTCTCTCTTATTATGCATTAAACACTTCAAAAAAACATTACATTTGAAGCCCCAAAGCTAGAGCTGAAGAGCAGAGATGCTTTGAATCCAAGTCAGGGTTAAATTCCCCTCCCACACTCATTAGGTTTATGGGGACAATCGCTAACTGCGCTGACAGCAGACAAAATCCGGAGCAGTTTGATGGCACTTGCAGCAGCGTGGCTCTGTGGGCTGACAGCAGGGCTGCACAGGGAGCGAAGAGGTGAAAAAAATCCCGCTGTAAAAAAGCAGGGACTGAGAAAACCTGGCTTAATTCTTTGTTCAGTGAGCTCCTGCACTGGATACGTGTTTCTCTACTGTTCCCTCCTCTGTTATGTACCTGTGACCGTGATAAAGCACCTCTTTCCCCCTGGTTACCTCCAGCGGGTATTACTGACTGATAAGGCTGGTAATGTAACATGGGGCTTTTCTCTCCTCTGTGGCTCAGCCTTTGCTGATTGAATTTCAATTACTGTTTGGGGCCTGGCTCAGAATTGTAAAAGAGGATAAATTTTCCAAAAGGAGGAGCACACTGGAATACCAGATCTCCCTTGTACCTGCCAGAAGAGTCTGGCAGGGGGGATGCATTGCTGTGTGTCTCTGGGGGGGTTCTGCTGGATCCTGAACAGTGTCTGACCTTTTTGCTGATTGAATTGGAGCACTCTTTTTTGTTATTTTTTAGTTTTAGTCCTGGACTAAGCAGAAAGCAGGCAGCAAACACCCAGGGGGAGAGCAAGGTGTGGGTGCTACCCCGCTGCTTGTAGCTGAGGGGGGACTGGAGGGGACGTGGGTGCCCCGGGGTTGCACCCGTGCCTCAGGTTGGATGCGCTCTGTTGGTGGGAGCCTCCTGGGCCCTAAAAGCTGGTGGTGATGCTTGAGAAACTTCAAGCTCCCTTCCTTGCTGCAGGGCTGCTCTGCACCCTGCCTGTATCCAGGTGGGCTCAGGAAGTCCTCTGCCTCCCTTTCCTGTGACTGCGGTGCTGGGTCGCGGTGAAGAGCCTGCTTCCCTGAGATGGCACTGCCTGTAAGACTCATCCCATAGCATCCATGCTCTTACTCTGAGCACTTGAACGAGGCCCCATTTATCCGTGGGCATGTGAGTGCTATGGATGGTTCCTCAGCTGTTCTTTGATCTTAAAATCTGCCTTTGAATCGGCTCATAGCATAACCCCAAATTAATGCCTCCACTGTGAAGAGTAAACCTGCCATTAAAGTGACAGAGAAGCAGCGAGTGAGGTTGCAATTGGTTGGGAGAGGAAGGCTGCTTTCATGGAGATTATGGAAAATACATATGCACAGATCTATAACTGCAGCACAATGCCAGCTTGCTCTCAGGGTAAACTCTGACTCACCCAGACTGTCTTGACACGCTGTCTGCTTTGAAGACGAGCTGTAAAGAGTCAGTTTTGTGCCTCTTGAGTGCATGTGTCCCCAGGGAGGACATCTCCCTCCATGCGGATAGGTAAGTCGCTGCCATGCGATGCTTGGTGACCACCCTTCGGTGCAAACGGCTCTGTGTGGTGCTGGCCACGCGCCGCCTCCTGGCTTGTAGGTGCCATGGGTGGCTGCTGGTGAGTGGTGTAAACCAGACATTTATTCCAGTGGAATATTGTATTATATGTACATTATTGCTAGGCTGATGACACTGCCAGAGAGGGGTATGCCCCTGAGGAATTGGGGAAGAAAATGGCTTGTTTGTTCCTTTCTGCTCAGCCTGGCTGAGGCTTCTCTGCCGGTAGTTTGGACCCTGTGGGTGTCTGCTTTTGCACCCACTTGATGCTCTGGTTACGCCACCGTGGGGTGGTGTGTCCTCCGGAGGGATGTGTCTGGGCTGTGCTATGCTCAGGGTGTGAAAAATCTTCCTGGTGTGTTGTCCTGTCTCCACCCATCATGCTCTAATTATCAATGAGGTGGTGAAAGCGATGTGACTTTAATCTGTTGTCCACAGGCTTCAGAGCTAATGCAAACTGAAAAACTGACTGGATGAGCCCCTTCTTCGAGTTTCAGGCTGTTTGCAGGCTCGGGAAGGTGTTTGACTGTTGGTTTGCATTTTGTACGCGTTTTTTAAGGCCTGTCAAGACTTTATAGGTGAGATACATACTGCACATATAAATAAATGCTACGAGGGCTGCTTTCAGAGCTTGACTTCTGGGCTTTAGGTGGTTTTGGTTGGAGTCCAGCACTTGAATGAGTTAGTCTTGAAAGCTTAGGGCAAGCCTTGCCCGTGGGGCTGGTTGGAGGGGAGCTAGCCCATTCCCCAGCTCGATATTCAGCCGTGCCCTGTGGGGCAGTCCCAGATTTACTGTCCTGAGCTTCCAAAGGAAGGGAAATTGGTTAGCTTCTTGTTGGTGGCAATCAGGAAGTGCCTTGTCCCTTATTATGCCTCTCTTCTGTAATGAATTAACAAATTAATTGCACTAGCTGAAGTGAATGAAGGGCGTCTCCTGTGGATTCATTGCGCTGTGCTTCAGGAAGGTGTTTCTGGCTCCCCTGGCTTTGCCACGGCTCCTGCAGATGAGCAGAGGAGATGATGTTGCTCTTGGGCTTTGGTGCTATTTTGGTAATTATGGGATGTGAGAATGAGCTGGCTGTGGGCTGTGCTGGTGTGCACAGGGCTGCGATGCTCCAGGGGATGCAGGGAGAAGGGGCTGCGCCCCAGCAGTGCTGCTTCTCCATCCGTCTGCTGGGGACTGGTGCATGTCAGCATTGCTAATTGTGGGTCTAAAAGAAGTTATGTTTAATATGATGTAGTTAGGCAGCACTGGCATGGTGTGGCTTTTCATTTGAGGGCTGATGGATCGCTAGCTGAGCCCTGCTACATCCCATAAGCCCTCGCTGTCCCCCTTCCAGGGCTCTCGACTTCCAACCCCACAGCAGCAGCCACCCGCTTTCTTCGCCCTTTCCCATTAATTCAATCTGCACTGATAGCAAATCATTACCGAGGAGTATATTGTGTAAAAATGAGCTGTTAATTGAAGTTTTGTTTGCTTTTTCTCTTACCCTCGCAAAAAGCCTTGCATAATAAAGGACTGTAAAAATACATGTTGCCACGCTACAAATATACAAGGTGGGAAGGGGGCAGGGAGAGAGAAAAGAGGCGAAGCTGTTCTCCATTAGATTTTAATAAGCATGTGGAGAAAAAGCTCTTGTTAATCTCATCTGAGGCTTAAAGGTTTATTGCTAACAATTAAAATCTCATATTGTAGTGCTGATTCGATGCCACAAACCTCTCTGCCGCGTCCTGCTGAGCAAGCTGCTGGCGTCAGGGTGGTGGTGATGTGTGGGGCAGTCCTTAGGAAAATGTCCCTTAGGATGTGGCTGTGAGCTGGGCTGTAACAGGCAAGTTTCCTCCCAGCAAACAACTGGAAGTGTATATGCATCCTAACTGGTTTTGCTGGGCAGCACTTGTGTGCTCAAAAACTCTGCTTGGAGCAAGCGGTCCTTTGAAAGATTAATTTACTGGTTGTGTTTTGAGGTTTTCCAGGGTTGTCGGTGGACAGTAGATTGGTGACATGAAACCTGCCTCCTGCTGTTGCAGAGGTGGGTTTTGTTTGTTTTATAAGCTATTTGTTTTCTTTTGCAAGATTGCATGGCAAAAGCAGTGAAAATACTCCTGTGCTTTTGATTTTTGTAAAGACAAAGGTTACCAAAATGTCCTCCTTTCTGCCATGTAAAACATGACTGTTGCAAAACATCACGTTTTGTAACAAATCCCCTGGGTTTCCCAAGGAGCCTGGGAATTGCATGTGTTTTCCCTCCTCCTGGGCACTGCTTGCCCCGACCCTGAGCCATAGGGGCCATTGCCTTCCCAGACCGGGTGCCAGCAACATTCCTGCTGTGTTTTTCCTCCCTCCTGGAAAGGCTGAAGCCCCAAACATGCCAACAGGAAAAATCCGTACATTTGTTTTTAATCTGAATGTTACTTTGGCTAAAAAAATGGATTTGCCTGTGCCTGGCTTCCCTTGGAGCTCCTCATGGCACTCTTGGTGGGTCTGGGGCAGCCGTCGCTCTCTGGAGCTGGTGCTGGCAGCACGTGCCCACTCCCCGGCAGCGATGCCCTTGGGGCTCCAGCCATGCTGTGCCGGTTGGGAATGGGTACCACAGCATCCTCTGATCGGAAGGGCTGT
Source organism: Anhinga rufa (assembly GCA_013400875.1). NCBI lineage: Eukaryota > Metazoa > Chordata > Aves > Suliformes > Anhingidae > Anhinga > Anhinga rufa. The sequence goes on along the minus strand of VZTV01022123.1, from coordinate 25,297 downwards.
GTCAGCCTGGCATGGGCTGCAGGATGCATTCCCCTCAGTCCTGTTGGAGAGCAGATTTGGTTTATTTGAGGGTTTGGGGGGGGAGGTGTGTGTGTGTGTGTGTGTGTGTGTGTGATAAATTTGTTTCCCTGGGGTCGCCCGACTTAGTGTTTCTGGGTGTGCTTGGTGCTGTCAGCTCACGAGAGCACTGCAGGTTTTGGCACTGCCAAGGGTCTCTCATCGGTTGCTGTCAGATGAGGCAGCTCCCAGAGGAGCCCCCGCAGCTGGGGCTGCTCCAGGGTCACCCCGCAGGACACCCCAGCTGTCCCCACGCTCCTGGTGACACAGAAGGGAGGTGATTTATTCCTCCTGCCCCCGCAGCTTGTCAGCAGAGGCCGGTGATTAAGGCTGCTGTTTGCAATTTTCAAGAATTATGAGTTATCAAAGTGGCTGATAATTAGCAGTGAATAAAATGTACTTGCAATAATATTACATTAGTTACAGATAAACTGATACCAGCCTTCCTTAATATTCACTTAAGCTTCCCTGTTTGCAGTTATTACGGGAAGGCTTTGGTGTCGTGTTGCTGCCAGCTGTGCTGTCAGGATGAGAAAGGCCTCCCAGACTGATGTGATCTGCTTGCGAGTCTGTGCCAGAGTAGATCTGCTGTGAAAATGCTGAAATTTTTGTCTATGGATGAGCCTTTCCTTCCCAATTCCCATGGTAGTGCTGCCATAGCTACAACCCTCCTGCCTGCTGCAGGCAGGGCTGCATGCTGGGCTGGGGAAGGATGCGGGGCTGGAGGAGCCAGATGGAAGATGCTCGGTGTGGGAAGCGGGGAGCCCCCAGGCCTCCCCCCACGCCTGCTGCCACGGCTCTGGAAAAATGTCAGTGGTCCCGGCGCAGGCAGCGGGGCTGGCACGGGAGGCATGCCGAGCTGCGGGGAGGGCTGTGGTGATCAGTGTGTGCAGGATTGGGCCCTCAGGATCTGTTCCTTCTTGGGAAATTGGGTTTCATGAGGATGCTCTTGCATTAAGCAATTGCTGGATTGATCATTTGGCTCCTAGGCCTCTGCTCAGGGTCACTCCACTCTGGCCTGGCGCAGAGCAGGCTGGTGCCGGCAGATTCCCACAGGGTCTCCGTCCATCATTGAGGAGCGATTCCCTTCCAGAGCCGTTGCTGGTGGGGGAAGCGATCCCAACCTGCTGGTGACGCAGCTCTCTGCTCCGGAGCTGCTTCTGCCACTGGCGTTGTGAGGGGACAAGGATATATTTGGGACCTGGCTGTTGGGATGAGGGCTTGGGTTGGATTCGTAGACCCCAAGAGCTGCTGTTGTCCACCAGCAGCGCGAGCACATGTGCGATGCTTCCCACGTACTCACCTTTTTCGATTTGCCTTCTCTGGTGCGGTTTGTCATCTCCCGCTGCTGTATTTGGCAGCACTTTGAGGCTTTGGAGGACAGTTCGGATCATGGCCTCTGGTTGCACATGCTGTGGTTTAGGTTTTATGAAACTTCAGGCAGTTGAACTCTAGAAGGAAAATGGAAGAAATCTATTTCACAATGTGATAGATGGCACTGACCCAGCTCTTGTTAGCAAGCCCCAAAAGATCTGCCATTGAGGTGCCTTTCTGTCTACCCTGCCCATTACTGCTGCTCCATTGTTAGCAATCTCCAAATTAAAATGTAAAACAAGATGTACCTGAAAGACTTGGAGACCCTTAAACTTTCATAGGAAAATAAATCCAGCTTTCCATCTTCATTACTTGGGGTTTTGTTGATGTGGGGTTGCTCGCTGTTACTCCAGCAGCTGAGGCCATAGCGGTGTTCTGGGGCATGCTGGGTGTCCCCAGGTTTATTCCCAATTTACAGAGGCACAGTCTGCCTGATGAAGGGGGTTTGGGTGCTGCTGGTGGGACCCAGGTGTCACCCCGAGCAGCTGGACTGGGCTGTGCTGGGGCATGGAGCTGCCAGGCACCACGGGAATAGAAATAAGGGAGATGTGCTTGTGTCCCAGAGCTGCATATTGGGTGCTATTAATCATAAGTATGACTGTACCCACTTCAGCACCGAGAAGGGCATTTTTTTATTGCATGGAGTCCTTAAGGTTGCACTTGAGTTGTTGATTTTTAGTATTTCAAATGGGGGGGTTCCAGTGATCCTGGCTCTGAGAGGAGCTGCAGTTGAAGTCCTCTTAAAAGTGTGCCTGCTAGCCCCTTCACTTAACCTATCCCTTCATGCCAGGTCAATATTGACCAAAACCAAGCTCTTTCTTCTCCCAGAAGAGGTAGGGGGATGCATTGTTTCTGGGGATGCTGTGCTGGGGGAATGTGGAGCTGGCCGACCACATTTCAGAGGGATGCCTCGTGGCATCCAGGCTTCTGGCAGGACAACTCGCCACAGCCTTTAAACCCTGTCCCAGGCACATCCTTGCCTGCCCAACAGTTTGTGATCTTCTAATGAGCTTCTAATGCTCTTGGTCCCCACAGAGCAACACGGAGCCTTTGTAAGGAGCCTCAGCCCGGCGTTTGCTCCAGCATGGTGCTGGGATGGGAAGCAATGCGGCCAGGTGGTGTTTGGCTTTTATTAATTATTATTATTAAAAAAAATGTAGCTTGAAATGAGGAGGGCTTTACAGAAGTATGGGTGTGAGCAGGAGGACCTGCCTTCCATACCCTTGGTGATGGGGCTGGTGTGGGGTGCTGCTTCCAGGGCAGTGGGGCTGCGCGGGGGCTTGGCACATCCCATGGGACACCAGCTTCCCTGGGGGTTGCTGGTGCTCGAGCATCCCTCCAGGGACTTCGGGAGCAGTGTGACTGGCTGAGGTCAGATGAAACCGAAGGGTGCCAAGGGAGGGTGGGGGAGATGCGGGAATGTGGGGCGGCTCACTATCACTCATGCCTTCCTTGGCTCTTGGCAGGTTACAAATGAGCGCTGCTGGCATGGGCGTTTGCAACCGGCTCTGTGCTGGCGGCAGTTCACGTGGGAGCATCGAGCCCTTGATATGTTGCTTCAAATAACAAAATACCAGCCTGTTGTACATGCAAATGGGTGCTCTCTGATAACTAAGTGCTTTCTAAGGGACCTCTCTTCCTATTCGATCCTATTTCATGTTTTTAACATAATTCTGTTTATCTGCCTCGGAAGAACGGGGCACTTGCTGCTTTGCTGCGGCACAGCCTTTGTCTCTGACCCCAGAAGTGTCGGACTCTGTGCAGACATGCAGAAGCAGAGAAGCCGAGCGAGCTGCTGATGCACAGAGCTCGCCAGGGGCATCGGGGGGCTGCAGAGACACACTGTGTCCCTCCCTGCATGTGGGGCAGCTGCTGACGCGGGCTGGGGATGTGCAGTGTCTCCCCTTCCTCTCCTTGCTCCCCACACCTCTTTTCTTCCTCTTACCACTTTCTGGTCTCTGATCTGTTGTCACTGTCTCTCTTTTAATAAATCTATAGTGGGAGCCTCTGGGCACCATCAGCACATGGCTTGTAATTGTCTCTGTGTTAGCTCATGGACAAGTTAAGACTTTTTTTTTTTTAAATAAGGTAGTAAAATTTATTCTATTTCTCTTTCCTGTTGAGGTGCTTTCTGCTGTTAGTTGATGCATTATGGTCTTTTGTTTCCTGTGGTTTTGCGGAGCCTGTTCCAGGGTGTTTGCTGTGTTAAAGCCAGTAAGGTTTTGCGTGGGAAGACCAGAGTCACTGGCCTTCCCAGACAAGCAGCACCTCCAGATCTGGTACCAAGTCATCTACCCAAAGCCAGACCATCAGCTCTTGTTGTCACTATTTCTTTATTAATTTATTCTCCTCCATTAGTTAGGCAGAGAAGAGCAGGTTATTTCTTAAAGGTGTCACTTGCTCTTTATTTCTTTTTAAAATTGGCTTTGGTTCAGTTAGCAACTTGTGTAGGAGGCTGACTGGGCAGCAGGATGCAATCTGAAATCCTTGCTTCAGCTAAAAGCCTCCTCCCTGTCCCACCGTTTGTCCTGCAGTACCAGGGGGGACACATTTCCATACAGATCAATCTGGGATTGCTGCAGTTTTTGGATAACAAAAGCAGGATCTGCCCATTTAGGTGGGTGCTGGGTGGGGGTGCGGGGGCAGGTTCTCCACTCTCTGTGAAGATACATATTTTTTTTCTCATCTGCTTTTACACATGGGGCCATGACAATCTAATGGCCTTTCTGTTGTAGCTCTGCGAGTGGAGACGAGTGCGGTGGGGACTCCCGCTCCCAGAATAGTTTTCCTCCAAGATCTTCCTGTCCAAGTCTCTCATTGCATCTCGCTTTTTGAAATAATCAGCCCCCGTGGTTATTTCAGTTAACGCTAATTACTGGCATGAACTAATTAATGTGGGTTGACTTTCCTCTTCTCTTTCTAATGCTTTTTTAACCCACTGACACATTCCAATTAAGGGACTCATGCAGGGACCGGACTGAAATGACTCAGAGCAATCACAGTTGGAATAAATCATTACTTTACTGAAGGTCACTAATATATTTTTCAAATTGCTGGCATTGCGTATTTGTGCCTGCCAACAGGAAGATGACCTGACCTTACAATAAGCATCTGAAAGATCTTCAACTGTGTCTCCATTTCGGTGCAAGCAGATTTGCAGGTACCACATCAGTAAGTGTTTGATGTGCTGAGAACAGTGGCACAGAAAATAGCCGTGGGAGGCTTCTCATCAGGACTGCAGACCTTGAGGCAAGTAGTCTTGACCTTGCAAGGACCTTGGTGTTTGTATCTGTAGCTGTGCAATGGTAATAGAGGATAAACACTGCATGTTACCCGCCTGCTTGTGCAAGTGATTTCTTTTCCCCTTGGTTTGGGTTATCATAACTTGCAGAGTCCTGTGGACTCTGGCCATGCCCTGGGCTTGTGTCCCTGTGTGTGTGGACAAGCTGCAGTTGAGAGGCAGCTGCCTTTGGGCTGGGGGGAAGCCATAAATCTGGTGGTGATGAAGTGTACAAAGCTGTTGTTGCAGTGTTTGTAGCACGTTTAACAAAATGCTGGTAGGAGCCATGTGGAAAGAGAGCCTTCTGCTCTGTAAAACCTGGCGTTCTCCGAAGCGAGAGCAGTGGCAAGTGGGAGGCGGACGGCAGCTAGAGCAGGGGTGGAGAGCCCCGTGCAATGCTTGCAAAACCCTTCCTGTGCACTTGAAGTTGAGGTTTTACTTCTGTAGCTTCAGATTCCCATCCTTGCTTCCCCTCGGGTTGATGGTTTCCTGAAAGTGATGCTACTCACTTTCCAAAGGTGAAAACCCCTTTAGCTTCAGCAGGACTGGACTGTGTCCTGGATATAGGGAGACCATGCTGCAGAAGTGCCAGCAGCAGGGTTAGCTCATGAGTTTCCATTCTCTGTCTCCTTCTGCCTTATCGGAGTTGGGTTGTGATGCCAAAGTTCCCTTCTTCCCTCACTATGTCATACCATCCAGGTTTTGCTGGAAAATGCTTGTTTTTCTACTTGCTCTTCCAGTTACTGCTCATGGGATGAGGTACAGAGCTGCTGGTGTCTCCTGCGGGCGGGTGTGGTGGGTCTCCCTTCTCCCAGGGGATTTAAACACGAGCACCTCATCGGTGCATCTTGTAATTGCTGGGTTAATGGAGGTGAAAGCACTCTGATTAAACTGCAGTAGAGAGCAGATAGCAAATATGTGATTAGTATTAATAGCCCTGGTCAGACTATATTATGCAAATGATGGGAGACTAGATGATTTAGTTATTCATCTTTAACCTTTATTTTTGTTTAATGTGACCTTACACATCAAGTCTCTCATTACAATCTCTGGCTGATCAGTGTATGTTCATTTATTCTGCTGCCATCAATCCAACTGCTACACCCGTGTTTCCAGCTGGTGACGGTGGGTGCAGCCTGGGCACCCCTCTTTGTGGATGCTCCTGGGGGCTGGTTCCCAGAGCTGGGGACTCGGGGTCCCCCTCCCCACGTTTTGGGTAGAGCTGGTTACAGCGGGTCGTATAGTCCCTGCCTGCTGTGGGACATGTTCCCTTCTCTCAGCTATCCGGTTACAGCTCTTAACCCGTGTTTCCTATCAGTTTTGTAGCCATCTCTGGGTGGGTTTGAGCAGCCTGTGGATATCCAGAGACGCAGACATTCCTGCTGCGTGTCCAGCGCCATGGGGGAAAGGCAGAAACGGTGTCTGCCAGTTTTTATTTTGGCTGATGCAGATAAAGGCTCTGGCACATCCTTGAGTCGTGACTGGTTTTCGCAAGCCATGTTGAGGTTGGCAGGAATCATAGAATCATAGAATGGTTTGAGTTGGAAAGGACCTTTAGAGGTCATCTAGTCCAACCCCCCTGCAGTGAATCGCTCATGGGAGCGGTGCAGTCCCTCTTGCTGTGGGGTGTCTGCTCTGATTCCCTGCAGACTTTACGCATAGCTGGATGGTATTGGTTTCGGCCATCCCTCTCTACTTTCTGGAGGTTACAAATGGTGTAGGAATATATTCCAAGTGAGTTTGAAATTTCATTGGGCCATCTGGATGAGTCCTACTGAACTAGCACTGGGTGTTTGTGAACGTAGTGTCTCATTTGATGCTTAAATGGGTTCAGTTTTGAACAAGTTATTTCCCTTGCATGCTCAATCCATGTTGAAGAAAAGGTACCCTACTGCAAACTAAAGTTCTGCAGAGGTCAACCCAGCAGCGCGACCCTCTGCGAGCGGCTCAGCAGTGCTGACAGCAGTGAATGTCCCTCCTTGTCTGCTGGTCTCCTCCAGGTTGATGTTGGAGGGAGTTGTGTTTATGGAATTGAGTTTCTTTGTGTTTGTGGAATTGCTTTTCTTGCTGTTAATGCACATGAATTTTGGCTTTCCCTCTTTAGCCCTGTACTTCTTGGCCCAGAGCTCCTCCTAACCATGTTCTTGATATTTCACTGGAAATGCACATTTAAATCTAAACAACTAGGCAGTCTGTAGAGAGAGAGAGGGGAACCCAAAAGACATGTCTCCGTGTAGCTGTGAGAAGCTGCTGTGATACATGCCCCAGTTGGCTTCCCAACCACACAGATGCTGGAGCAGTCCCTGAGGATGGGGCTGGGAGAAGGCTGATGGGGAGATGTGGGGAAAAACCCTAAATTTCTCTCTTGCCTTGCAGGGTTTCAGTGGGCCTCCCCACGCAGCGTTTGCCTTGAGCTGTGACCACCGAGCAGTGAAAGAAAAATATGAGCGTGAACCTGCCCATTACCTGGACTACGAGAGCGAGTTGTCCATCCGGATAGGTAGAGCTGGGCTCCATCCAGGCAAGCATCCTGTCATATACCAACTGCAGAGTGTACGGGGAAAATACCCCTGTTAAACTGGCACCTAGATTGTCACGTATGTGATTGAAATTAGATTGGTTTTGACATGTGCATGCAAAGTGCACCTTCTCTTCCCTCTCTGGATCTGTCTCTCTGCTGGCTCTTATTCCAAGAATCATTACTTCTGTTTCTACTTCAGTTCTCAAAATCACTTGCACGTCTGTCTGTGCCTATGAATTATTGATAATTAGATATCTCATTCACCAGGGAAATGAAATCATCAGCTTAGCTTGAGATAAGTTTATTTTCAGCATGGGTGCAGCAAGTGCTAACCCTGCCCTTGCCAAGTTATGCCACGTTGAAGGTGCCCCGCGACACTGACCCTCGGTGGCCCTCCCTAATTATAGACTAGGACTGGTAGTCATGCTGTCACTCCTTATTTTGGAGGTTAATAGAATTGTAGTTGCTGAAGTGGGGAATAAAATGTCTTGTTGGCAGCTATTTCCTCCCTAAGTAGATTTTAAAGAATGAAATTTTTAGTCAAGGTGGGTGGAACTTTGTCAGGCTTCCCCAGGTGCAGGGTGTGCATATGGGATGGGTGGTAGCCACTCTTATACCCGGCTGCATTTGGGACCTGTTCTCTGAAGCAACACAGGTTTTTTTTATTCTTCTACTTAACAGCAGCTTTGCAGTAGACAAAGAGAATGTAATTCAGCAAATTAATCTTATTGCTCCTCTGCTTTTTCTTGGTTGGAGAAAAACTGAAATAGTGGTTTACAATATCTTGAGTACAATTGGGAGCAGACCGAGATGAAGAAAGGATCCTCCTTTTTGCAAAGAATAGTGCTAGCCTCTTAAATCAGGCTCCGTTATTTAACTGCATTGCTTAATTGCATGTTTCATAAAATGTTTCAAATCCACAGGATTTTTAAGGACTTGAAATACCAGCTTGGATTTTTCTAAAGAGATGGAAGGAAGTTTTGTGCTACACTCGATGGGCTTTGGGTCCTAGATGTCTTTTAGCTCCCGGGGCAAGCGCAAGCTTGAAGACTGCTCTAGCCCTGCAGGCTGTAAGGCTGTTGCAAGGTTTTTGATATTTTTGTAAAGTGCAAACTTTACATCCCAGGTGCAGTTTAATTTTCTTCTTTAAGGAAGAAAAAGTAGGCAGCCCTGCAGTCTTCAGAAACTTAAGCTGCTGGGGTTTTATGTTTTCATCTTCTCTTAGTTGCAAACAGTAACAGTGCAAATGGTTTTGAGACTAGAAAATTTCCATTAGGCTTCCTTGTTTTTTCCTCTCTCTGGAGAAATGGTATTAAGAATCTACATTAATTCTTTTATTGTCCCTTGCCTTTTTTTTTTTGCTTACTGAAATGAACTTGGGTATTTTCACAAGATATCTCAAGCCTTCCAAGAAAGCAGCTTTCCCCAGCCCTGGGTACTTCTTGGCTGCGCTCTGGGGAACACTCTGGGAACATAACGGGTATTTTCAAAGTCTAATGGGCACTAAGTGGAATATTTCAGACTTAATCACTGTTGAATCATTGACCCTTCTTCATATTTACATGTTTTAAAATTGCTAAAGCTGTGAAAACAAACAAACAAACAAAAAAATCCCAAAGCACACTGTGGCCTTGTTTTGCAGTTGTCTTTACTGCTGGGGGATGGTGGTGAGGAGCAGGGGAGCTGGTATGGAGATGGCTGGGGAATGTGTAAACATGCTGCTCTCCAGGGCCCTGCCTGTCTGAGGTTTTAGCTGTTAGAGATGTAAACGTGTATCTAAGGTGGCTGTGTGAGAGGCTGGGAGCAGAAGTGACTGTGCGGTCATGCTTGGGTGGCGGGATCCTTGTAGGCTCACTAAGCAAGTGAAAAGATTTCTTTTAAACCTGTAGGAAGGGAGATGGAGGAAATGCAATAATTAGATCTATCCTTCATCCACCCTGTTGGGGGGAAAAGATTCTTATTCTGCTTTTCCCCCTCAGTCAGCAGCGTGTTTGGGTGCCTCTGTTCTTCCCCGCCATCCCAAATCCCTTGGTTTCCCATCACTTGTAAGTTGTTAGTAGGGAGTGAGGAAGCACAGTACCATCCAGATGGGGCTGGGAGCCCCGTCTCTCCCTCCGCATCTCTCCTCTGCTCCCCTTGTCCTCCAGCTCCTCTCCAGCCCTCTGCTGCCGTGTGATCACGGGCATCGATGCTGAATTGAAACGAGATTTTTTTACTGGAGTTGCTAACAGCTGGCTGCCTCGTGGATGTGTGAAGTAAGGCACGTGTATCCACATGAAATGGAGTATGGGTGGATTTGGTATGAGTTGCAGTGAAAAGTCTGTGTTTAGACTTGGTATTTGATGAGTGGGATAATCACTAGGCTTTAATTACTACAAATGAAAGAGAACCCAGCCTTGTCTTTAATATATCTGGGTAGGGAGGGATGTAATCTGTATTTCTCTGCCTCCCTTGGAAAAGATTTGGATAAAGCTGAGGAGGGTTTGTTCATTCCTCTGGGTGCAGGTCAAGCCCCCTCCGGTGCTGTGGAGGGACCCAGCGGGCTGTGCCCTCCCTGCCACAGGGTCTACAGGCTGCCCTGGTCCCTAAACCTCCCCATGCCACCCCAGGGCTTGGGGCAGCTCTGCCTGCTTGAGTTTGTAGACATTAAAACCAGGGGAAGTAGGTTTGGCAGGGTCACCGCAGGCTGCGGGACTGGAAGGCCAGGTTTGACCCCTTAAATCACAGCTACGTGCGCAGTGTTCTTGGGTAGTTCTCAGAAAGGATTTACATACAGCATCGCACCTTGAAACTTGAGCTGTGACTCATGCTCCTATAAACTGTATATTTAACAGCGAGGCATGTTGATTCTTTATTGTGTCCTGGTGCTGAATGATTCACGTCGCTCCAAATTAGATTACGGAGTGGAGTGGGAGGGCAGTGATGTTCCCCATCAGCCTCCTTCGCTCTCGCTTTAACATCCTCGCTACCATACTGCAGGTGGAAGATCTTATGTCCAAGGAGACACTTTCTAGGTGTGCTGGGGCAGAGGAGTTCACAGCAATGTGGCTGTGAAGTGCTTGGAGTAAAATACCAAATATAATTTTGGTGCTCAGCTGGGAACATCCTCAGTGGTTGGCAGACCTCTGGCCCTGGGGAGTTAAGAGTAGTAGTCTCTGACCTGGCTGCTGACCCAAGCCACAAATGTCTACTGAAGTACCTGGCTAACCAGCAGCATCTCTGCTTGCTCATCGTCCATCCCAGACACACGGACGTCTATGCCAAGGGGATGTGATGCCCTTCTGGTGTTATGCTGCCAATGCTGTTAAGTTGCTGATACTATTAAGGGGAATCAGGGTTTGTTTTAATGACTCGATTGACTTTTGGTGGGGTATGATTTAAGAAATGGTGCTGTGGTGTTCCTGCATAGATATTCAGTAAGTAAATCCAGATGGGTTTTGTAATTGGAAAAAGATACTGGTGTTTGAAATTGTATACTTAAGAAATGAAATTTCATTAAACTTGTTACTTAAATGAGCCATGAGGTTTGGGGGCATTGTAGAGAAACCTCATTACATAGAATTTGTATTTTTTTCCCTTAAATTTGCTGCATCAAGCCAGCTGCAATGTCGCAGAGGCTCAGGCGGAGTTCAGCTGGGGAAGCCCTGGAGCAGGGGAGGTGGGTGGGCTGGGGGCCCAAGACCCTCTGTGCCCATTTCAGTGGCATCACCCGGTCTGTGCTCTAATTTTCTACCTCCTTCCTGAGGCTGTAATTTTTTTTGCATTTTTGTTTTTGTTTTCCCCTTCAAAGGAAGTTATCATGTACCAGGGCTGCTGGAGTGGATTGCTCACCAGAGGAAGCAGACCCTGCTCACATAGCATCTCTTTCATCAGTGCCGAGGCAGTTCAAGTTGTGGAGTGATGTAGTAAACTTCTGCTGAAAGGGAGGAAGGGAGCTGGGGAGATAAAAGAGGAGGTGAAACCTCTTAGGGACCAATGCAAAGAGAAGGTGTGAGCTGTGTTGTGGGATTAGTACTGATGCTTCAGGCAGCGTATAGGTACGGTTTGCCTCTGTCTCTGTGTCCTTACAGCCACAAGATTCACTGTTTGCTCTGTTACTGCTGGTGTACCGGCTGGTTTCAGAAAGTCCAGCCTTGTCCCAGCTTTTCAGGCTGCCCTGATCTGTGGTTGTCTCCCAGTGCCAAGGGGGAAACTCCTCTATAGAAATGACCAGTTCCCATGATAAGAGCACAAGTGGTTTGCTGATGCTCACCCTGTAAATTTTCTCCTTGTTCCCTCCTTCGCTAAGCAGAGGCCGTGAAGGAGGGATGATATATAAAGCCTCTCCAGCCATGAAATCCATCATGATTCATTGGGGCGATATTCAGCCTCACATGTGCATCCAAAAGGCTCGTTAAGTCATTGCAGCTTATATAATGCAAGGCTTCTTTTGCAGAATGGAATGTTCACCAGTTTTAGACAGTTCCGACTGTATTTGTAATAACGTTGACATGTTCACACCATGCTTGGTCAGGAAAACTGCTGCTTTCAAAAGGCATCAATTCATTTTGAGTTTTAATAGCCAGCCTCAATGATGAACACCTCTGGCAATGTCTGTATTGATTTAAAAACATCCTAATGCCCCTTTCTGGAGAGTTTCAAATGGTTATTGACCATCCTTGTCAGGCTGGGTTCAGTGGTTGGTTTTTATAATCATGACTAAACGTGGATTTATATACACAGGGCCTAAAAAAAAATAAATAAAATCAGAGCACATAATCCCTCATAAACTGATAAAATGCCTTCTTCACACAGAGGTCTGTACCCCTGTTATTCTGGTTGCAGCCTTGCTCCTTGGATTAGGCATTTTGTCTTTATGGGGCTAAATGCAACCCGTTGTTCTCCTTTGCTCTTAGTTGGCTTTGTCACTGGGTGTAAAACATCATCTTTTGTTCTGCTTTCCAAGATGCACATAAAAATGTTTTGGATATACTTGCAGAGAGGACATGGTTCTGCACTCCTACACTTATCACAGCCTGCAGTAAATAAACCACCCAGTTCAGCAGGTTGTTCTGGGTGTAAGTCATTAGGATTTGCAACTCCAAACAGACTGATCCCTAAGGAAATGCCAACCTGTGACCTACCCTGAGGGAGCCCTTGCTCTGGGTGACCTGTGCTGTGTCAGGACTGCCCTTTTCCATCTCCAGGGGCTCTCAAGATGGGGATCTTTATGTTGCATATCCCATCTGTTTGCTGTTGCTCATTTTCACCTTGCTGGGGAGCAGAGCCTGTTTTCACACATGGTGGTGCTTACATTATTACTAAGAGGGAGGAGGAGGAGAACCAGGCTGCAGCAGCACTGGCCAAATGACTTCCAAATTCCTTGGGTGTGTGTGTTTTGTTGTTTTTGTTTTTTTTTTCCCCAAAATACTCTTGAGTTAGTGGTAGGTCTTTTAAAGAGTTCATTTGCCCTTTGAAGAGGAGGAGAAGTCTTGTGCTGGAATTGGAAGGTTGTGTCAGACCCTTCGAAGAGGAGGGAGAAGTCTTGAGTTGGAAGGCTGTCAGATGTTGGGGACACTTGAGGAATGGCTCCTCAGGATGAGCCTGGCATAACATTTGGTTGCTTTGTCCTTTGCTTCATTCTCAGTTGAACAGCACCGTAATGAGCGTGAGAGCTGCTGGCAAGCATGGACAGCTGCTTTATTTGCCCTTAGAGGCATGAGCTGCCTTCACATTTGCTGCTTTCACAACCGCTTGGACAGGGAGAAGCACTGTGCCGAGAGGAAACAACATCCCTCTCAGCAGATGACATCTGCTCTTGTGAAATGTTCTCTTGGCATCTCGTGCCGCTTCCTGCTGTTCTTTGCAAGTGTTGTCTTTCATAGCTTCTTGTTAACGCTTCATCCAGTGTCCTCCTAAATGAAATATGGCCAGAAGGGCTTAGCTGAGCTACAGGCTTCTCTGTTTAATTCTATTCAACTACTAGAGTTGCAGGAGAGCTACAGCATTATTTCCATCATCTCTCTTTCAGACGAGGACCCTTCAGTGGGACCTGGGGGTAGCACTTGAGATTTCCAAGGGAGATGGTGTGGGTGGAAGAGGCCAACACAAAATTAGCCTGCTAGGGATTTGGTGTACACCAGCACTGGTGGCATCGCTGGAGGATTGAGTTGTGCCCTGCAGGTATTGCCATGGAGGATGTGCTGTGCAGCGATGCCTTATGCTGTGTATGGGGTGCAGCAGGAGACAGACACTACCTGAGGACTGGAAGGGCTTTTGTCTTTGAAGTGGCTTTTCCTGTAAGCCTCTTATCCTGCCTGTGTCAACACAGGCACAGATTTAACAGCACATGTGGCTTTCCTGCTCTGCTGTTTGCTGTAGGGTCTAGCTGCGTCTTTTGACTCTAAAAACGAAGTTATCAAGCAAAGAGGGCTGGGTAGGTCTGTAAACACAGCAGGGTTCCTCATCTAAAGTGCTTGGTGGCAGATGAGCAAACGTCTTCATGCCTGCTGTGTGTGGTGGTGCAGGAGGGGCAGCTCCTTGGGGACCTTCTCAGCTGACACCGTGACCTGCACACCCAGCCCGCAGGACCATGGGTGCCAGGAGCGCAGGTGGCATCATGCTACGCGTGCTTGCTGCTCCAGTCTGAGCTCCTTTTATTTCAGGGTGATTTGTTAATGTATGAAGCATATTAAAGTCTGTTGAGTGACATGCTGGTTAGGATCCATGCTCTGAAATCAGCTCTATCGGCAAGTGTGGAAGCTGCAGAGAGGCTTTCTGTGGTGCTTATGGCCATTAATCAGAGGAGTCATTTCCCAAATTGAGCCTCGTTAACTCTGTGCAATATTATCAAGGAGCTTTAATTTCCTGGCTACACCTGACAATCTGTTAAGTCTTTTTAATTCTGCAGCTGTATAAAATATGTTACTCAAACTCACTTCAATCCTCAGCCTGTTGATGCTGGCAGCTCTGATGGTTTTGGCGCGGCGCTCGGGGGAGCAGCAATGCTGCAGGGGTCAGACAAGTGCGTGCACACGTGTGTGCAGGGGTGGGCACTGGTGCTGTAATTAGTCCTCTAGTAATAACTCTCCTGACTTTAGCAAGGTAATAGGGCATTACATGCCTTGAGGAACATCTCCAGAGATGTGTGTTGCATCAAACCCGTGTCTTTGCAGAGTGGTTGTCCTGTGGCTCGGGAGCTGGCTGGAGGGCTGAAAACCTGTCTCAGCCCAGTTCCAGGCTGGAAGGGGATTAGCACAAGCGAAGCTTGGGAGAAACACCATTCCACTGCAGCTGCATTCAGGAAACCCTTAAATTTCAAGGTTTATTAAACTGAACTAACAATCAGTATCGTTGCCTCTGGAGTGGATGTTGTTTTGGCTTCATTCAATACACACAGTAATTCATTTATTTTCTAGCTATGGTTCTTTAGTTGAATGAGGATGGGAATAATTTTTAGTCACCCTAAGGATGCTTTGGAGGAGTGAAATGAAAATCAGGAGCTCTAGCAGTCATTCTGCATTACGGTAGCAATGTCAGCTGAGGAGTGATGCCAGGGCATGTACCATGAAGTGTAGGAAGGCCATCATCATTACTTTGAAGGAAAGGGAATAAACTGCATAAAACAAACAAAGAAAAGGGCTATTCCACACGTTCAAACTAAATAAACATTTTAAGGATAGCAAAGTGTATAAAAAGCCATAACCTAGCTGTATCATTGGGGATTGACCGTGGCTTCGAGAGTGTAAAGGTGCGTGTAATGGGGTTTGCAATAGATGGGCCAGGGATTGGAGCAATCCCAAAATGGAGTTAGAGGAGGGCACTGAAGTGGTCCCCAGCCCCAGCGCATCTGTGCAGAGCAGTTTGACCACATTATGGAGACAGATACATATAAATGTCTATTTATATGTGTGTATGTATATCTCTCTCCATATAGAGATATATATATGGTAATTTGCTGTGTGGTTCTTTCCGGTCACGCTTTCAAGTGACCTGTTTTCTTCTCTACAATGTGGCCATCAAGGGATCTATTTAGGTAAAAGCCTGTGCTGCTTTGGGATTTTTAATTGTTGCCCTGTGCCTGGTGCATAGTGGTGGTTGGGGCGTGCTGGGAGCATCCTGGCTCTGCTTCTGCTCAGAGCTGGCTCTGAGCAAGTGCAAACCTCCTCAGCAAAACTGTGGCTGTTCTCTGGGTGCAAGCAGGGGCATGGGGGAGCACCACAAACCATATTTTTATTGCCTAAAAGCAGGAAGTGCTTGTGCAGGGCTTTCTGTCTTTGCAAGGCTGCACAAATCGTTCCTGAGCTGCTGAAGGATGGCAAGAAACTGGTGGGCTGGCACCCTGTGTCCTGGCTGGGACTGGTGGGCATTCGGGTGCTCAAATGCCTTCGTGGAGCTGCGCCTGCTCCCTGAAAAGATGGACAAATTAAGACTTTGATCTTGTTTGTGATTTGGAGCTGGTGGGTTGTGGCTGGGAGTTCTTGGTGAGGTTTCCCACACTGCTGCTGCTGGAGGAGGCTGTACCAGGTAGGTTATGCTCTCACACACCAGTTCAGCTCCAGTTTAAATTGCAGCCAGTTGCGGAGCAGCTGGGGAAGCTGCTGGGGACAGAGCACATCCTCCTTGGGAGCACAGGGTCAGGGATCCTTTTTCCTTCTGAAGGCAGTGGGTTTGCTTTCCCTAATCACTGGTTCTGGTGTGATTTGTGCTGGTGATTTCTTTCCCATCTGATTTCAATTTCAACACGTTTTCATTTCAGTTCACTGCGTCCTGAGACAGTTGTTCATGTCCAGGCCTCTCTTTTATCCTTTTCCATGTGGTATATGGCACAGGATGATGGAATATGCCTTTTCACTAAAAATCAATGTTTTATTTCCTCCCCTCCCTGCCAGGAAGCTTTCCCAGATATGAGTATCGATTGTTTGGATAAAAGCCATGTTTACACTATAATTGCTCTTTAAATCAGTGGAGCTGGTGGGTTGACACTGTCATTGCTCTTTAAACCAGCACGGAGCTGGTGTGTGCTGTGGGATGGAGCTGCTTCTTGGACAAAGATATTGAGATGTGCCAAGTGTTGGTCATCGGAAGTGCTTGGATAATATTTTGAGGAAGCCTCTGCTGTTGGTCAGGTTATGCACAACACGGACCTGCTGCAGTGCAACCGTTACCTCCTGCATGCCGGGTGTCGGTGCCATCGGGGTGACTTCAGCAGTATCAATGTTTTCAATGTTATTTTCAGTGCATGTGGATCCCGACAGGTTCCCAAGAGGACAGCCGGGTGGGAGGGATACGCTGCATGTCAAGTGGCAAATAGCCGGCGGCGCTCTGCAGCAGAGGTGGGTGCCCTCCCGGGGTCCCTGTGCTGGGAGGTGGCACCCAGCCTGCGGGGAGCCCGCGGGTGTCCTCTCTGCCCCAGTCCCTGTGGGATGTGGGAGGATGGCTCCTGTCCACGGCTGTGCAGGGCGGTGGTGTTGAGCCTGCCTCCGGGAAAGGCGATGCCTGCTGCGGGCAGCAGTGTGTGTGCATCCACTCGCAGCTGTGCAGGGGTTGGTGGCCTCTTCCTGGACCAGCCCAGCTGTATTTCCCTACAGTGCACCCCGATCCTGGCTCTGTGCCCCCACCCACGACCCAGGGGCACTGGGCACTGGTCCTTTGCTCCTGGCATTGGGATGACCATGGGTTCAAACTGTTCCCTGGGCCAGGCTGGGTAGAGAGATGGTGCCCAGAATTGGAGTGGGAGATGCCACGTGGTTACAGGGCCATTTTTTTACATATTTGAAGGAAAAAGCTCTGCGAGGGGCAGAGGTAATGAGGGCTGTGCTCCCACGGCTCCTGCCTTGCTCTGAGTCCCTGCTGCCTAATAAGACACAGGCTGTGATTGAAGCTTTGTCAGTGCCTGGACTTTTGCAATGGCTCTATTTAATTTGAATTTTTCAGCATCTAAAGACAGGGAGCTCCTGCTGGTGCCAGTCCCAAGGAGGGAACCCTAACTGCAGAGCATCCCCCCTCCCTTCATCTGCCTTTTTCCTTGAAAGGGAGAATAGCTTTGAAGCAGCTGCCCTGCCTTCCCTGCTTCCAATCTGCCTGCTGCTGCCTGCTGCATCCCAAAGCCATTCAGCGGTGCCCAGGGGACCCGTTGAAAATGTGCTTTGTGTCTGGGACATGGGGAGGGGGATGTGGGGCTGGGTGGGAGACCCTCACCCTGGCTGGGGCAGGTCCATGCACCAGTGATTCTGGTCTGCGTGGCCTCCAGGAGAGGTGCCGGATAAATAACCCCAATTAGAGAGTATCTTTTTGCCTTTCACGTAGGCACTGCCGGACTGACATGACTTTTGGCTTCAAGCTGAGCATGTGTAATGGGTTAAGCTGCTTAGACATCCTGTCCATCACATAATGTCCTTCTAAGTGGGTTGTTGTAAGTGAGGGCTTTATTTCATCCCGATATTGGGGGGCAAACAGCATTCAGCCTGGCTGGGTGGGTTATTGTTGGGCTCGTGGTTGTTTTTCCCTCGGCTGCTTGGCACAGAAATAGGCTGTTCCTGGCTTGAGCAGGATCCGGAGAAGCGGTGCTGTCCTCCCCTTCGGAGGCTACACCGGCGGTTACTTCATCTGAGTTTGGATGCAGAATAGCTGCAGCATCTGAGCAGAAATCTCACATTGGGCTTTCTCTCTCTTATTTTTCAGTGGGCTGTGAAAGCAGGAGGGTTGGTGGGACTGGAACAGCCCCAGCACCCAGAGCAGGAGCCAAGCCTGGCAGCTGCCTGAGAGGGAGGTGTGATGAGAATGCGCTCTCCCGAACGTCCCCATCACTAGGGCCTGGGCTGGGGTGGTGGGGACCGATGGCAGCAGGGCAGGACAGGATGCGAAGGCATCGCAGCTGCTGCAGGGACGAAGGCGGCAGCAGGGTTTGGCACTCAGCTTCTTGGGAGCTTCGCAGAAAAAGGTCTTTTATTTTTTCTTCTTAAAGACTTGGTGGTTTCTCATCTGTATTTATTGTAAGCTTAAAGTAAGTCTTCTCTATTTTTTAAACTGCGTTATCTGCAAGTCCCAAAGCGCAGGCATATTCATTGCCATCTGTGAGTCTCTATGTAACAGCAGCGTACTTGCCCCAGGCCCCAATTTTGCCCTCCTGGGTGTGAGCTGAGCGGGTGATGCCCTCCGTGGCACGTGCTGCTCAACGATAACTCTGGCCTCGAGGGCATCTGGAGAGAGGAGCAAAGCTGAGACTGATTCTCTTCAAAGCCCTGAGATGTATCTGTGGCAGCAGATGGTGCGAACCGCCTTAAAGTCAGTATGAAATAACGCTGAATTCCCAATTATGTATAATGAAAATGGTGCTTATCTATTTAGTTATTTTACCGCCAGTGCACGGCTCTCCCCTTTGTACGAGGGGCTGCGGGCTGCGGTGTGGCGCTTTCCCTGCAGGCAGGCAGTGGGAGTTTATGGCACCTGCAAGCGATGCTCAGATTTAAAAATCATTGTAAAATATGTTAGGCTCTTTCTGCCCAGGAGTCTCTCTCCAGTGTGCAAACAGGGACTGTCCCCTGGTGTCCCATCCCAGGAAGAGGCAATTTGTCAAATAACCTTTTGTTTTTTTTGAAGTTGCACATGCTTTTCCAGTTGGACCTCGGCAGCTTTCCCAGAGCGTGGCGAGGTGGCTGACACACTTGACTCTTAGCAATTCATTAGCTCCAGAGGAGACCTCAGCCTGCTCAGAGTCGAAGCCCCTTGCCTGGGGGTATTGGCCGTGCCTGGGAAGGTGCATCGCTGCCAGGTCCGAAAGCCCTGCAGAACATCCATCATTTTATGTACTGTGTCAGTTTTTTTACTGGTTTGGTTCTGGGGTTGGTCTCTGGGGAGAGCAGGACTGGCCCCAGCACTGCATCTCCATGTGTCGTAGGCATCGGGGTCCCACTGTGTAGGGATTAGGAATACCTTCAGCTGGAAACAGGAGTTGTCTGGGAGGCTTAGTGCTGAAGGCTTTTCCATGAAAAGGCAGAGAAAGGCTGTTTAAATAATCCTTTATTGAAATACTACAGGAAAATTTAAGAAATTTTTTTTTGGTTTATGTATGTATGTGCTTCCCAGCTGAATTCCCGCGCCACAGTGGAGGAAGGAGAGCGTAGCACCGTTCTGCCGGCTGAGTCATCCCTGTCTTCCCACCCCGTGCTGAGAGAGATCGATT
Organism: Anhinga rufa; assembly: GCA_013400875.1. Classification (NCBI taxonomy): domain Eukaryota; kingdom Metazoa; phylum Chordata; class Aves; order Suliformes; family Anhingidae; genus Anhinga; species Anhinga rufa. The sequence goes on along the minus strand of VZTV01022123.1, from coordinate 5,902 downwards.
TGCTTTGGATTCAAAGGAGAAAAAAAGAACCCAGCTCCTTCCCATCATAAACACTGATGGTGGTTTAGATCCCTTTTTTTGAAATTGATTTTTGAGAGGCATTTGCTGCCTTCCCCTAGCTCTGTTGAGCTGAGAGCAGCCTTTGGGAGATGGGGTCCTGTGGATCCTCTAAATGTTGAGGACCAGAGACCCACTGGAGCATCCCCTCTGCCCCGTCCCCACCAGCTGGAGTGAGCTCAAGCCTGATCAATGGTGATGAGCACAGCTTTGTGCTCTGCATGGCCAGGGCTGTGTGATAACCCTCTGCGGGGCAGATGTGGTCAAACCCCTGGAAAATTGGCGTGTCCTTGCTGCAGGGCTTGGGCCGAGCACAGGGGAATCCTGGACTACCTAAAATAGGAAAATTAAATTTTTAATAGTAGGCTAGATAGTGCTGTCACACAGAAGAAAAACACCGGGATGCCTTCATTAACATGGGAAAGTGTCTCCTGCTCCTCTGGTAGGGCTCAGTCTAAATCTGTTTTCTTCCCCTTGGGCATTGCCCTGCCACAACAGATGGGTTCCTCTGAAGTGGGAGAAGTGAAATCTCCTGCTCTCCTCCCCAGGTGCTCATTACACACTGGCTAATGAGCATCCCTTGGTTGTGGACCAGCTGTTGGGGTGGGAGTGTGCCCATGGGTGCCATTGGGATCCAACCCCTCTGTGCCGGCATCACTGGGGGGTTTGGGGAGGGGGTGCAACTGCAGTGGGGTCCCACCACCCCGAGCCCCACAACAGCCGTGGCAGTGCTGCTCCTCTCCAGGCTGCTGGCCAGGTCTCTTTCCATCCCTCAATCCCTTTGAAATCTGCTTTGTTTACAAAAATACTGTTGTGCTGGAATTTGTTTCTGTGGATTAAGGGGATAGCTTGTGTGCATGTGCAATAGCATCAGGATGTCATGCTCTGAAACTCACCCGTCTCCATGGTGCGGGTGAGCGGGAGATGATGGATTGTGCTCCTGAAAGCAGCCTGACGGTTTGGTTTTCATAGAATCATAGAATGGTTTGGGTTGGGAGGGACCTTTAGAGGTCATCCAGTCCCTGCTTACTGCAGGGGGGTTGGACATCTTCAACTAGACCAGGTTGCTCAGAGCCCCATCCAACCTGACTTTGAATGTTTCTAGGGATGTTTTGCCAGGAGAACGGGCAAAAATCCAATCCGCTTGTCCCTTTGAGGGGAGCCGGGATTGATTTTGTAAGTTCGAGGGCTGAGCTGGTGAGAACAAAGGAGCGCTTTAGTTATTTTCCTCAGAAATCTATTACGTATTAATTTTATTTTTCAGATTATGAAAATAGCCCCTTTTCCCAAGTATGTGTTCGGTCTGCCCAGCCGTGACAGCGACAGATCTGGAGGGATCAGTGCCTTTCCCTCACACTGTGCTGTAGCTGGTGGGGGACGAGGATGGGAACCCCAGGTGTGTCCCTCCAGATGTGGTTTTATTCTAGAGCACGCGTGAAGCTGCTGTAGAGCGAATACAGCTTGCGACTTGGGAAGCTGTCTCTAGGAACTGCCTTGCAAGGAGCTGATGTGCACTGGGGAAACATTACTGTCTGTGGCTCACTGGTGTAAAGGGCAATACCTGGTGCCACCCTTTAAGCTTGGGGGCAGCCTAAGGTTGGTATGTGGCTCTGTAGCTCAAGGGGATGAGGCTGAGAGGAGGCTGGATCCTGCCTTCTTTCTGGAGGTGTAAATCCCCCTGCAGAGCAGCTGGCAGAGGTGTGGAGGACGGCACCCCAAGCACCAGAGCCCATGAAAACTGCTCGGCATGGGCTGGCAGTGGAGTTCCTGAGATGCTTACATGGCCACATAGGGGTCTGTGGGTACCAGACCCCACGGCGCGGAGTGGGTGAGGGAGGGCAAGTGGAAGGGCAACGGCCCCCCTGGAGTCCCCTTCCCTTCTGGGGTATCTTGCTCAGACCATTACAGAGGCTGCAACTGGCTTCTGCACACCTGGATTTAAAAAGTTGTTGCTACATGATTTCTCCTAAATATCCCCTGCCACAGGAAGCCTTGTCTGCAAAAGAAAGGTGGTAATTTGGGAAAGATGCTGGTTGGAGAAGTGTTGGGTTTGGAGCAGGGCAGTTCCTGCCTCTAACTCAGTGCTAACTGTGTTGCTCGGCTTCATTACGGGCACCCCTGCGTTGTGCTGCTGCCATCTCTAGTTAAACCTCTGGGCCCTAATGCATTTATTCACTGATATTTATTTTCAAACAAATTTAGTTTGCAAAGAGAATTTCTCCAGTCAAAGCCACCATATCCTTTCTGAATAAAAAAGAGGAGCAGGTGACTTTGAATAATGGGTATGCTGGAGTGAAAGAGTAAGAGAAATAATGGAGAGCAAGGATGGAGCAGCTCATCTTGCTTGTCTCTAGTTTGGTGTTTTGAAAGTGCTGTGAAGGGATGTCGTGCTAAAAAGCAGGTGGCAATAACCACTGTTCTGTTCTGCTCTCTGGGATGGCAATAGCTATGGCGGGGTTGTGTTACTACTAATAGCTGCTCCTGGAGATGGTGCCAGCCTTAATTTCTGCTCTGTGGATTTCCGTACTTTCATTCAGCTCTAATTAAACAAAATTTAAAATAAAAATAGGCAGGAGAGAAGTGCACTGGGAAGATGGGCTTGGGGTATAATGTTGCAATAAGAAGTGGATTGAAATGCAGGTGTGTGTGTGGAGGGGGGGCGATGCCAGAGCACCCTTGGGCAGGAGGCAGAGTTGGCTTGTTTGCAGATGTGGCCCCGACGTGCCAGGGTGGTGGTGGGACCCTGCCCTGACAGCAGCAGGCGGCTCCGCTGAGCCCGTGGTTGCATGCCGCCACGCTGGGCTGCCTTGGGGCTGCTTGGAGGAGGGTCGAGCCCCGTCCTCCTAGCTGCCCCTGTCGCAGTGAGATTATCATCTGAGCCCTGATAAAATAGCTCCTGATAAAAATTCCTGTTTTCTTTTTAAGCAGGTAATGAGATTGATTTTTTTTTTTCTTCCCTCAGAAATTCGCTGCATCTGATCTTGCTCAGATCAGAAGCTGTTTCCTGCCAAGGATCAGAAATCTGAACATAGCTCAGCCCTCTGAAATGAAGTGATTAAATTAACTCAAATGTGTAAAATTTCAGCATAAAATGATTCAGCGATGCACTTTATCTACTGGGAACTCTTTGAAGAGCTCATGGAAGTTAGCATGAATTAGTTTTCTTAAAAGGACCTAGTGCATGTAATTACATCTAACATCGTGCTGTTGCTCTTGACCAAGAAATTAATCTTTAAACACCGCAAACACATTGAGCAGTGAGGTTTTTGGCATTCCTCCCGCCTTCTGACATTAGGCAATCTCCCTCCCTCCCGGAGGGGCAAGCAGCGCCTTGGCCTTGCTGTTGCTGTGGGCTGCACCGTGTTCTTGGCTGATGCCATGTCACCTCTGTCACTTGGGTTTTAGTCCTTCACCAGGAAGCAGCCTTTGTGGCACAGCTCACCACGAGGTCCTGTGCCTTACCGGGGAGATTTCCCAACAACTTTTGGGGCAGGAGTGTGCGGTGATGGGGTTCAGTTGGTTCCCAGTGCTGGGATTGTTCTCCTGAGTATCCCCCCTCACGCAGCGGGTGCAGTGAGGGACCCTCCTGCACGGCTGTGCCGTGGCCATCTTCCTCCAGGTCCTCGTGGAAGAGGCTGCCATGGATTCAACATGTCTGTGAACGGGGGTTTGGTGTCTGTGGAAGTGAATCCCTGCGGCTCTGGAGGAATAAAGTGCTCGTTTAATGCATTCAGTTGAGATTTCCAGAGGGTGGGTTTGTCTGGGCCAACTTTGGCCAACCTGTGCTGTTCCTTCCCTTTATTGCATTTCTCTCTGACCTTTCCTTTTGAATTAAGAGCTGCATTACTGATTCATTTTCCTGTTCAAAAGTGCACCCAAATGCACACTGGGGAGCTCTGGGATGATGGGGAACTTTCCCAGGTGCAGGAATTACATGGCAGCTTGAAGGATCAGCGGTGGTAAGAGATAAAGTGGGGCATCAGGAAATATCTGTGCATTGTGTATCTGCCTGTACGTGGTTTCTCAGGCCGCTGTGGGTAAATGATGGCACGCAGAGGTCTGGAGCAGTAATTTCTTGCGAGACTCAATAACGGATTGCTGGAGCAGTGGGGGAGAAGTTTGGGGGGATCAAGGTTTGGGGGGACAAAGGTGGTGCTTGCAAAGTCGGGGGGAGGCTGGGGAGGGAGATGAAGTGGTGCAGCATCAGCAAGGATGCTCCGAAGCAATAGCTGGGAGCGTTGCAAGAAGGAGGAGCCCTGGGTCCCGGGAGAGTGCTGAAAGCGTGCAGGGTCTCTTTTCAGGCGGGGTTGTTACCGGTGTGATATTTGAGTGTCAGGCTCCCCTTTGCTCGGTAGCTGATGCTCTCTTTGGAAATGGGGTGGAAGTGGGACCCAGCGGGGCTGGCGCAGGGGCGGGCTGGTGCACTCCAGCGTCCTCCTGACTCCAAAATTCAGACGGATCCCGGCAATAATTGTGTGTCTGAGAGCAAGTGGTAGTCAGTCATGCTGAATTAAACAACCTTTTATGAAAGCTCCTGTGCACGCTTGGATAAATGAAGGTGCCTAATAGACAGTGAGTCATGACACTCTATTTGTCTTCCTTGCTGAAAGCCTGGGCAGATGCAGGGACCTCTTTTATCTGCCAGAAACATTAGAAAATGAATTTGTTATGTACAGGGGGCTGGAGGGGTGAGATCATGCCAGTAGGCTGGGGCTGCAGTCACTACGATGTGCAAATGGGTGTCATGGGTGTCCCGCTCCTGTCTCTGCCACAACACCCGGCTTGGTGGTGGGGTTGATGGCACTGGGCTCGGCTTGGGCACCCAGAGCCTGGGCAGCCTGTGCGCTCTGCTCAAGCAGACCGAGCTTTTGCTAGCAGTAAATAAATGCCTTTTTTTTTTTTTTAAACACCCTTATTTTGACCGTAGTTGGACAACTGTGAGGAGCTCCTTGTTCAGCAGCTTTGTTCCCTGCATGCAGACTTCCCGGGGGCTGGATTTTCCCTGCTCTGGGGACTCGCTGCCTAAAGGAAAACCTTTTCCTTTGGCAGTTTTATTTCCCGCTCCTCTGTGATTTGGGCTGTCAGACCTGATCAGAGCAGAGGTGTGTGACCAGAGACTCCCGCCTGCTCCCCTCTGCCTGGCTCGGAGCCTGTGGCACTTGCTGCCTCTCCCCGTACCTGCCTGCGAAGGGGATAGCAGTTATCCCATAAGATGTGCTGTGCTTAATTACTTAAAGTAATTAAAAGCTCTTATGGAGGTGTCAGATAAGAGCAGCATGCCCGTGAGGCGGCAGGGAGCAGATGCTTCCTAACACCTATCTGCTTTTTAGCATCGAGGCCCTTTCTGTGCTCCCTGAAATTCCTGCTGCAGCGGCACAAGGAGAATGAGGAAAACAAGGACACGGAGGGGTTTAGGAGGGGGACGAGCTCCCATTGCTCACTGCCAGCATGTGCGAGTAATAGCTTCCATTACATGTATGCACTATGGGATGGGCACACGGTGCTAGGGAGAGCAGTTGGACTGGTGGCTTCAGACCCAGGTACTGCCAGTAATCCTTGAAAAAAGCCTTTAAAAAAAAGAAAAAGAAGATGAAGAATGGTAATGGTGGTGTCCTCAGAAAGCAGAGTGTGCTGTTGCTGTAATGCGGAGTGATGCGTGGGTGCTGCTGGGAGCGTGCCTGTGTCTGGCTCTGCTTCCCGAGGGCTGTGGCTGTTGATTTTGATGCAGTTTCTCTTCTGGGGTTTCTCATGGTCAAAAAAGGAAAGAAAATGAGAGGCTGAGGAGAAGGGGATGGTGCCCGCTGACCCATGTGGGGAATGGTGGTGCTACTCCCATAGGCAGTCC